>QRFB01000368.1:23596-100174 GCA_008931105.1 Oenanthe javanica
ATATATATATATATATATATATATATATATATATATATATATATATGGTAAGGTTCTATGGGAAACCCTAGGAACCACTTAATAATTAATATTTTTTTAATGTAAATATTTTCTACACTATGTTTAGTACTATATTATCAACATATGTTCTATAATTTATATTTTATTATGTATTTAAACATATATTTTGTAATATGTTCTCTCTTGTGTTCTGTACTACTATAATTTTACAGAACATACTTCTAATATTTTTATAAAATTATTAAAATGTATTAGCATTCAATTAAACATCTAATATAAATAATTCAACCTTAATAATTAATTGGATCGGGTCGAATTAAGAAAATTAAGTTATTTTAAAAGTGGTTTCCCGACTAATAATGGGTTCATATTTAAATCTTACTATATATATATATATATATATATATTGTTGTGCACCAAGCCGGGGTCTTCATGAAAACAGTCTTTATGCGCCATTTTGGAATAAGGACATGGTGGAAACAACCTTTCTACGCCTTTTTGAAATAAGAGCATGGTCTGCGTACATCTTATCCTTCATAAACTCTGCTCTAAACGAGATATATCGGGTATATTTGGGGTTTTTAGGTTAATATTATCAATTGTCACATGACTCATTTTGTGAATCTTTGTATTGCAGTAAAATTAAATACATATATTGAAACCTGCACAATAATTGCCGTAAAATTTGAAACGACTCATTTGGAATAAGTTATCATAAGTTTTTTTAAAACTTTTTAGGAGGTATATATATTTGTGAAATAAATATTAAATATTTTATAAAAAAATTAATGTACAATTTGTTTTGGTTATCAATTTTATTTTTTTTGTAATCAAAGTTATCAATTTTAACTAAAAAACATAATAATTTTTATCAAATATTATAAAATTCCTATTAATCCATTTTTAAAATATGAACTTTTATCTTTTTGGATATGCAGTTAAAAGAGCAGTGCTGTAAAAGTCAGTAATCGTTAGTAATCACTATGATGATTTTATAGTAACAAGCTCTTATATCCATGTAAGGTACGAGTACTTTCTAAAATTTAAATTATATTATATATATATATATTTTTTAAAATTCATGAAGTATAGTTTGATAATTTGAAAATATATATTCAGCGATCACACTAATTTTTAAACAATCTGTGTTGGTAAGAAAACTCCATATATATGTGTGAACTCTCAGAGTCAAAAGAATGATATATAGTTTTGTTGACAATATACTCTGTGATATCTAATTTTTCCAGATGAAAAATCAATCAAAAAATCTTTATAATAATAATAATAATAACAACATATTAAATAAAACTATTTTCTAAAAATATGGTGTTGCAAATTAATTAAGTTAATTAAATATGTACAAAAGTATAATAATAAGCAAATTAATTATATATAAGGGTATAATAGTAACCTAAAATGAGAAATAATTAACGGCTGACATGACAATACTGAGGTGGAATAAAATCACTACTCAAAAAGTATATGTTGTGGTATTATATAATTTAGAGATTAATCGAATAATAAAATAATTATTAAAATGATTAATTGAAGTATTAATCAGATTTATTAAAATAAAATAATATTAATTAATTTATTATATTTATTATATTAATTAAAAAATAATAATTTTACAGAATACTTTTTTTTGAGAGGGGAATTAATTCAATAATAAAAATCATATCGATTTGTTGAAGTTGATAAATATATGTACTCGCTTCGCCACAATCAATTTGAGCTATCGACCATAAATGCAATCTCGTAAAAACTTTTATCACTAAATCAAAACCTTGAAAATTCCATAAATCTAACGTCCCGACATTAAATCACGTCAAAATTCACCAAACTCTCGATTTAGAGTAAAGAAACAGAGGCTTTACATCGACACACCGACGCTAATATTTAGAGTTTTCAGTGAGAACTTAATACCACTGACAACGATTCAAACCACTTTCAACTAATACATACGCGTGTGTGTATATAATATTCTACTAAAATATAGTACATACAAATCTTGTATGCATTGTTACCGGTAGAGGCATAAATAAACTAGTATATAAGTCACATTCCACTCTTATACTACTATATAAACACACCATTAACTAGCAGATCTAGATCCATTTTCAAGCTCAAGATCATCACTTTCTTTATAAACCCAGGTCAATCTCTTTCTTGTTTTAATTCTTTCTTCGCATTTTCATGTAAATATATGTATGTTTGTGTGTATATGTAGGTGGGGTTTGGTAATTTTGTTTAATTATGCTTTTGGTTGCTTGTAATCTACTTAATTTTGGTTAGTGAATTTGATTTTGAGTAAACGATTGGAGTGTGTGTGTGTATATATATATATATATGTATATTTTTGACGTTTTGTGCGATCATTCATCCCATGAACCCTCTTCATAACATGTAAAAATGAGATACAAGAAGGATAAAATAATTAATTAGGCAAGCTTGAACTTAACTAATTGACCAAGTTGTACTACAATTAAAAATAGGTTAAAAGATGATTGAATTTTGAAAATAAGTATTTATTTTTTAAAAAGAGTATGTAAATTTTTTTAATAAATAAGTATTTATTTCTAAAAAATAAGTTTAGTTTTTAGTTTTTTTTCAAAAATAAATATATATATTTTTAAAATATATTTTTAAAATATATATATAAATATATACATTTCTTTAAAAATAAATACTTATTTTCAAAAAATAGGCTTAGCAATAAAGTAACAAGGATGTAGCTATTGTTATAAAAAGCACAAATCGGATTTAAACGGTGAAAGTAACAAACATGGATTAATCGGATAATTAATCGAGAAATAATCGGAATGATTAATTGGAATTAATTTAATATTATTTTTTATATATAATTATTTTTTATACATAATATAGACTTATGTAATTATTTATTAAAATCTATAAAATTTTAAAATAAGAGATGATAAATTTATAAGTTAAGTAATTGAATTCACCATAAAATAATTTATAAATATAATTTTTTTTAAAAATTTTGACTGATTAATTATCGATTATTAACTAATTTTTCTAATTATTGACCAATTTTATAAAAAAACACTTTTTATTCGATTAATACAAAATTAATTTGAAAAGTTATCGAACAACTATTAATCAATAATTAATCTGAATGACCGATCAATCTCCGCTTTTAGAACGGAAACGGAGTTGTTAAAGATTATTATTTCTAGCCTATTTGAAAAGTCCGTCCAATCTGATTCAAAAAAAAATTTGAAAAAAATTCTATTTGAAAAAGTCCGGTTCGAACCCGATCCGATCAGGGCTTAAACGGACTACATATTTTTAAGAAAAATAAAAAATTCAAATTTAAACCCGGCTCGGAAAAAATCCGGATTTAGATCGATCCGGACAAAAATACGGTCCGGCCCGGATCCAACCCGATCCGGTTTAAAATTATCTGGATTTTTTATTAACCGATTCCAATATGACCCGGTACGAATTTTATAAATTTCTAGTTGTGATGGATGGAATTGGTCTTAAATGTTAGAGTTATAAAATTTGGTACAATATATTATTTTTAAATGATGTGATAATGTTGATATACTGTAATAATTTGAGAGATTTTAATTGATGAGATTAAATATACTAAAATTCATTATATCTAATAGTTTTAAAGTCAATGAGAATAACATTTTTCTAAAAAAATATTCAGGCCACATGGAGCATGTGAATGGTAGACTAAAGAGTAGCAAATGAAACGGCCCTGGTTTAAACTTTAAAATGTTGGTCAAACTCTTAACATATAGCAACATATATATCTAGCTAGGGGCCTGCAGGTAGAATAAGATATAACTGTGAAACAATTTGTAAAAAACACAATAATATAATACGAGTGACTGTGTGTGCGAGTAACAGAACAGTGCATGACTATGAATTAAAACTGTTAAAGCAAAAGGATATGAAAAGGAAGATATCTCGAAGAGAACGGCTGTTTAATAAAGGAAATCGATTGTCAAAATCAATTCGTAATCAATTCCGAACCGCAACCTTGCGAAACCACGAATTTGCCCTCAAAATCCCATGATTTACACCTCCCTGCGCATACATGGGTAGTGGAGTAACACCATACCAACACATCTTAAACACTACATAAGTGTTCTATTATATAAAGTCATGGAAAACCCTTTTCCAATTCAATGTGGGAATTAAGTCCTCATTTTTAATTTTCCACTTTCAAGGTACCAACTTTGGATAATCATATCTCATCCATTCCTTGATCATTTTGAATACTTAAATATGCGTTGAAAAGCTCTCTCGAAGAAGAACGTACTCCAACCATAACTTGTTGCGCGCACGCACCCAAGAAGCATTCAAACTTAGGCTCAAAATAACTTGACAATGTGGGGCTTCTACCCACATTTTCCAACAATAACTATGGATATGGATACTCTGTATGAAGCTGCTATTGCCGGAGATGCTGATGCCATTGCTGAATTGGAGATGAAAGCAGATACACTGGACGAAAATGGAGATACAATCCTGCACATTGAATCCAGAAATGGAAATACAGAACATGTGCGATTCATTTTGAGGGAGTTTGCAAGCAAATTTTTTTTGGTCAAGCTTAATAAATATGAACAGACTGCACTTCACTCGGCACAAGGTCCGCCATATTTTATACGCAAAGGAGTAGTGGAGGTCCTCATTGACGCAGCTAGACATTTGCCTCCTCCTGCAGCTAATGATAATCCTGATCATAGTCCAGTTAGTCCTTTTCAAGCTTTTCTTCGGCAAGGTGATGAAGATCTGAATACTGCATTACATCTAGCAGTTAGATATGAAGACGTGGATGTTGTTGAGCTATTAGTAGAGGCCGACCCAAATGATAGACATATCCAAAACTTACAAGGTGAAACACCTATTTACATAGCTGCGGAAGCAGAGTACAACGATATAGTAAAGGTGATCTGTACAACTTGCACAGCTCCATCTTTGGACGGTCCTGGTTGCAGTACTGCTTTGCATGCTGCTATTAGGCATCGCAACCATGATATTGAAGTGGTTAAGCTCCTCATTGGCGCAGCTAGACATTTGCCAGCTTATTCATCTAATTATTCAGATAATGATGATTCAGTCACTTGTTTTGAAGCTTTCCTTAGGCAAGGTGATGAAGATTTGAATACTGCCTTGCACATAGCAGTCATGCAATGCAACTTGGCTACAGCTAAGCTATTACTAGAGGCCAATCCATCTGATACACAGTATCAAAACAACAAAGGTGAAACACCAATCTACATAGCTATTGAAAGAGGGTACACAGATATAGCCAAGATGATTTGTACCACTTGCACAACTGGAGTTAACTTGGATGGTCCTGGTAAAACTACTGTTTTGCATGCGGCTGTTGGGAATGTCGACCAAGGTATTCCTAACATTTTCTTTTAAATAAACTGAAAATATATTTAAAATAAAAAAGGATGTGCAATTATAAGTTTAGGTCGTCCGAGCACTTTTTTTGTCGTAGGTAATTTATATATTTTATCCGTAAATTAAAAATGTCATGAGGGAGATATCGTCATAATATTTTCACTTCTCTCGCAGCTAACAAAGAAATTAGAGATGTGATTCAAATGATCATTGATGGAGTCAGGCGTAGGATGATTTCAGAGAAGAAGTACGTGGGTAACTACCATGTGCGTAGAAGTTTTGCTGCAATCTTTTCTAAAACCGACGAGTATAGACAAACAGTCTTAGAACTGGCGGTGGAGCGAAATAACGTGGAACTCGTTGAATTGATATTGGATGTAGCCTATAAACATGATTGGATTGGTAAAGATAGTCATTTCATTGGTTTCATGCCTCTAATTTACAAAGCCATGGACAAGGAGAACAAATATATTGTCAAATTACTCACCCGAAGGTACAAAGCTGGAGCTAAATCCACTACATACTTTCTTAAAAATCAAGTCAATCTGATTTCTGCTATTAGAAGGCGCGATACAGGTACGAACTATGTTGTTACTATTTATTCAAATTTTATATTGTTTTATATATAAATAATAATTAACCTATATCAAATGTAATGCCATGTATACTAGAGAAATCAACAAAAATACTATCTTTTATAAATTTATTTGCGGATTTACCATTTCTCTTAAAATATTTATAGAAATAAGGTTTGTAATTAAATACAATTTGTTTTTACATATTTTTAGAAAGAGTTGCAATTACATTCGATTACATTTGTGGTTCACTTTGGTTGCATTTTTTGTTAATTTTGATTGTATTGAGTTGTAAAATTGTATTTTTACAAAAAAATAAATTATAAATTATATTTTTGCAATAAAAGAAAAATAAACCATAATTTTACAATTTAAAAAAAAAACATATTTGTAAGGAAACCCCATTATACTATATTATTATATTCTATATTTTCAATTAGGGTTGAGCAAAAATTCAAAACCAAAATCAGTAAAAACCGGTAAAAATCAAACCGTATTAAATTGAAACCAAAAATTAAAAACCTAACCATTGTAATGAGTTCGGTTTCTGTTGCCCAATAAATGGACAATTGTAGAAGAAGGGGAAGGGGGGTTGAATATAATTGTGCAAAATAATCGAATATTCAAACAATAATACGAAGAACTCATAAATTTTATTCACTGTTAATAAAATCTGATATAATATGAATATTACTCTCTCAAGAAATACTGAGTTCTGAAAAATATTGTTATTCGAACACTTTCAAAGCAAACCTATGACACAGTTACAATCACCTAACCATAATATAAATCAATTCATATAAATCAGGAAAACCTTCCTATATAAAACTAGGTGATAATGACAATTCCTTACTTCTTGCAACCGACATCTTTATCTCCTAATTACTTCTGATGTCCTCCTGATTTATAGGGATTAACATCTCAGACTCTGATGATAAACTCTGATCAGTAGACTTTGACTGAGTTATACTCTGGTCCTATAGTTTGATCTGTTAAACTCTGATCCTTGTTAAGCTCTGACATCTTCATATCTTCTTATCCTAACAGTTTTAGTAAATCGATTACTAATATATATATATAATTTTTAAATTAATAAATTCATATATAGGGAAAATATAAATAATAAAAAAATATAAGTTAAAGGACTCGCCTGTTATTGAAATTATCCAAACCGAAAATTTAAATGAAAATATTTGAAATATTATATTTGATAATAACTTAGAATCGTTTAAAACCGAATACACAATTATCTTAACCAAATATGACTCGAAGTACAAGATCGGATTCGATATAAATACAAACTATATCGAATTAGAAAAAAGATGAATTGAATTTTAATCTAATAGTTCTATTTTAATGGTTCATAGTTTATAGTCTATATATTAACTCACTTTCTATTTACTAAATTAATCTATTCTTAAACAAAATTCATATTTAAAATAATTTTATATCAAAAAATTAAAATGGTTATAAAATCAAAGTTTTAAAATCTCATGTTATTTTATATTACAACTAATATATTTAATAATAAAATGATTTTTTAGAATCTCACAAATTAAAAAATAGAAGGAGAAAGATAACAAATAAATTATCACTTCAACAAACTTATTTTTAACGACTTTTATTTTAGTTTTACTATATTTAAAAACTAATCCAAGATTAATCCATACTGTATTTTTTCGATCCGAAATGATCTAAATCGAATTTAATCCGAGATTTAACCAATTTTAATCCAAATTAGATCCGATCCAAACAGTACTCAAAATATATCATAACCGAAAATTGATCGGATCTGAAATCAATTCGATTATCCGAATTGTCAGGTCTATTCCATACCTATTAAAAATAGTGAAACCATATTTTATCTTATCTTATGTTATTATGATATAAATAGGAGACTTACTATGATTCATTTATCAGTTAATGATATATACTCACCTCACTCTAAAATAATATTTTTTTTACAGAATCTCACTCTAAATTTTAAAAATTAAAGAACTCCAATTAAGCATTTTGTATTAGTGTAAATCATTTGAAATTAATAGATAGTATCGACCAAATGTTTATGTACGTACCAGTCCATATAACATGTCCAAAGCTATGTATTTAAACCGCAAATATATAGTCCATCCTAACTGGTCGACGACAGAAATGACACGAAAAATTCAGGATACTTCAAGTCTGTAGGGCGTATAAGATTGTGTGGTTAGGTGTCTGGTTTCGGGTTCGATTCCCCTTGATAGTAATTCAAATTTAAATATCGAACATCTAGTACAATATATATAGTCCATACTCCATATACCTTGTTCATTTCTTATAAATATTATATTGGATCTAATTTATATAATCATTATAACAATTTTTTTCAGAATCTGTCTTTAGCTTATTGGATGATCAGGATCATACCGAAAGACTTGTAAGATTTGCTGATGATTTAGGGTGGACAACACTTCACCATGCCGCATATCATGAATTCGATTCAATAATTTACGCCATAATCAAAGCACAAGAAAAATGTGGTCATCGATTTGTGTACGAAGATATGATATCAACACCGTTTCATGTAGCAGCCGAGAAAGGATATACTTCTACGATACTACTACTTATGCAATTATGGCCATCTTCGTCTTCAGCATATATTGCTGTTGATAGAAATGGAAAAAATATACTACATTTGGCAGCATTGCAAAGTAAGAAAGAGATGATACAAGGTATATTAAATTATTGTACAGATGAGTATAAAAAGGAGTTTGTGAATCAGCAGGATGATAAAGGCGACACACCTCTTCATATACTTATTCTTCGTGGTTGCTTCGTTCCCGAACTCATAAATTATGAAGGACTTGATATAAGCATAAAAAATAAGAAGGATTGGACTCCACCAGACATGTTATATTTTAAAGGCAAAATCATTGGCGATCAGGTACGCGAAAATATAATTTTTCTTTATTAAAAACATTTATTTTAGATTTGTTAGGATAAATTTTGTTTGTGCACTAACGTAATCTTGCTTAGTATGAATACATGGTACTGAAACTTTTTACCTTGACCTACGTGATCCCGCGAACTGTCTGGTAAATTAACATTCCTAAAATTTAAATGAGTTAGTTGGATTTTATATCAAAAACTCATTTTTAGGTTGAAGACTTTATTGAAAACTAATTTTTTGGTTAAAAATTAGATCACGAGAGCGCCCATATTTACGATAATAATTTATCTTCATGTACATAATAAATAATGAAAATATTGAGGGTATTAGAGAATCGATTTTGAGATCTTTATCAACTTAAATTTTGATATCATGAAATATTAAAATATTAGAATTATTCTAACAGGAATTTATGAATATTAGCATATATCTGGGGCAAATCAAAGAAATTAGCTATTGTTCATGAAAACTAAAAACCAAAGGATAAACAAGAAAGTTAATCAACTAGTCTTGAATTTCATATAGCTCTTCTTCTGACCTGCAAAAGAAGGTGCCAAACAATAAACCAATTAGGAGTAGCAATGTCACAACTTAAAACCCAACTCTATTTTATTTTATTTTTAAAAACCCCGAAAACAACACAGCATGTCTTGATTATAAAATAATACATTTATTATAATTTTATCAAATTTTAGTTGAGTAGCTGTTAGTGAATGGCTCAACTCAAACTAAAACTAGGAGTACGGTAGAAAAACCGACAATATGAAACACATACCAATATGAAACTCAATGTTGTGCATTAAATCGTAACAAGCATACCTTAAAATCGAAGCCCTTATTAAAATCTTAGCCCCAAACGGTAGAAGCTCTAATTCCCTGAAAATGAAATTAAAATCTTGTCAAAACGAAATCGAAGCCCATATCGTAGTTAAATACAAGATAATATACTCTTGAACCCAAATTGAAGCCCTGATTCTTGAATCCAAATCAAATGCCCTAATTCTTCCCGCTCTAGATAATATATATGTATACTAGATAATATATACATACATATATATATATATAGATGGTTTTGTATATATGTAAATGATAGAGTTTTGAGAGATCTCGAGAGATTTGAGAGAGGGAGTGAGAGGGAGGGGGAGAGAAATTTAGTTAAATGAAATAATTCAGCTGGGGAAATAGATTAAGTGAAATTTTAGTTAAGCACCCATTTTTTAGTTAAGTGCCACATGTGAAAATTTTAGTAATGTTTTTGCAATACTCTGATAAAACGTTGCAGTTGTTTTGTAAACTAGTGTAACATCAGCGAAAAAGTGTTGCAAGAAATTGATATTTTAGATTTTTATAACATATATTTAACGGGGTTACAGTTGATCAACATTTTTCTTGCAACACCAATGTATAGTGTGTCGTTAGCCCATCTATGGTGTAATGTTGTATGTATTTATAAACATAATTTCAATATAAATATTTGGGTTAACATTTATTTAATATATTCTTTTTGTAGTTTTTAGGATTGAAATCCCTTACTTTCTTAATATGTTTAAAACTAATAATAAATTTAAAATTTTAATATACTATGAATATAATTCACACCCTAAATCTTTATAATGTTTTTATAACTAGTGATGTGGGCTAAATATATGCCCTAAAGGCATAATTAATATTACATTAATTAAATCTAGTTTGATCAGGTACGAGCCCAATTAATGAGGCTAGCAGCCCTAATTAAATAATAAATTTATAATTAATTAATAGACAATATTCAGCCTATTAATTAGAGTCAAAATAAAAAAGAACACTCCAAGTAGTAGCCTCCAAGACATATATTTCAATAAGGAATCAGTATTCTATAAGGAATGGTCTAAGACTCTCATCAAAGAGGTGGCTTGCCCACCAAGGTCCTAAACCTAATCTAACTCTACGACTCTTACGTCTATATAAAGGGTCTAACCCCTCATTCTTAAAATTACGTTTTCTAGCTTGATTTTTTACAATAGTGAAGATACATGGGCGTCTTGTGAGGACCGACTTAGTCTCGAAACGCAAGAGCAGCCATAAAAAGCTTCGAAAGCACCCTCATGCATTAATTATTTTGTAACCCTAGATTTTTTACAACAACTAGAAATATATATATTAAATTTTATTATGTTATTGATAATATTCAAAATATATTTTTTGATATAATATATTTAATTTGAAGCTTGTGTTGGAACAGGTGGGGTCATACAAATTGGTCTCTGACAATCGCTTGATGTATCCATCTATCGGCGGTTTTTTATAGCGGATAGTATTAAAACTAGGTTTTTGATGTAAATGCAAGGACTACGTAACCTTATCCGTGGTTTTGGGCTAACTCCTAGGATTTTTTATTATCCGCCATAAAAAAACGCAGATAGATGGTTGTTAACAATCGTTGGTCAGGCTGCCCATACAAATAATGTATTAACGAAATAAGAGTATCGTTTAAGAGAAAAAAGCTAAATATTAATATAAGTTCAAAGGATTATTTCTTCATATGTAGAAATGAGAAAAATAATTGAGTGATTTTTTTTATAATAACTAAATTAAACTAGTTAGCAATTAAAAACTCCAATCATATAAATAAAATAAAATTAAAAAAAATTCCATATACAATATGATGATGATATCAACTATTATAACATCACATCACATCACATAAAAGTGACACTGTATTCACTTATGTCGTTTGGTATGTGGGACCATAACATACATATAACTGCAATTTATGGTTGCAACCCTGAATTTATGGAATAAAAGAAAAGAGGAGAAAATATGTTTTTTTTAATCATTTTTAAAATAGGAGGAATTTTTTTTGAGATATATTGATATGCACAAATTTTAATATGAGTTATTCTTGATCAGTATTATTTATTGAGCCAGATTTACGTTTGTATGGATATAGGTCTATTTGCAGGGATGTAAACGAAAAGAGTCGAACATAGTTTTGTTCGATCTGTGCCGAGTTTTAATCTTTTTTTAAATGAACCGAGTCGAGCCGAGTTTTCTAATCGAAAAGAAAGTGTTGTTCAAGATCTCAATAATAAACGGGCCGAACACGAGTTTGTTCACGAATAAATTGAGTCGAGTTAAACTCGAGCCAAATTTGAGCCAAGTCGAGCTGTTCGCTAACAATTCATATATCTTTTACTCAACTAAACCCAAATTATAAAATATAAATCACACGACTTATACTCTTAGAACTAATCTGTATCGAAAAAGGTTAAAGATGACCCGAAATTTTTAATGAGCGCTAGAAATATAATTTTATCTTCTTAAGTTGTCATTTTGTTAGTTTACTATTAATCATTAAATTCTAGATATCATATCATGTGAAGTTCGATAGTTTTTCTTTCGCATCAATTTATAAAATGTATAAATTAATATATACTCATTTTCCTGATTTTCTAGTATATAATATTAATTCCATCTTTAATTAAAATCAAAAATTCAAAATCAATTTTTTGTAATATAAAAATAAAATTTATATATAAATTTGAAAATTTTATGTTTTATTTTAAGATATTTGAGTTATATATTAAAAAAAATTAAAATATACATATGTTATCTTAGTCGAGCCGAGTTAAACGAGTTCGAACCGATCCTGAGCTAAACGATCTGAGTTCGAGCCAAACAAGCATAAAACCTGGCTTAGCTCATTTATCTAACCAAACATATTTTTATATTCAAGATCGTGTTCAATAAAAAATGAACCGAGCTGATCCCGAGCTAAACGAGTTGAGTTCAAGTTTTGTTAATGAACGGCTCTATTCATTTACAACCTTACCTACTTGTTATTTTCATTTGCTTACTAAAAGGGATTCTTAATCCGAATATTATTGTTACTGTTGTTTAGGAAGAAATTCTTAATACGAAGTTTACTGTTATTGTTGTTGAAAGCCCTCTACTCTGTATTTAACGAGTTGCCCTGGGCGGGGAGTTTTGGGGGAATATCTGCCCTTAGTTTGGGAGATCTTTTATCTATATTCAGGTGGGTTATCCTCACCTGGGAGCTTAAAGCGCATCCTGCATTTGGGGTGAGTCATGGATATGTCTACAACTAGAAAATTCGGGGAAATAGCTCTAGTGAAATAGCTTGACCTCGATTTATCTGAGTCAAAGTCAGATCCATGAAGTCCTTGGACTCTAGTTGGGTAGGCCTTTGTGACAAGGCCTCATTGTGGTGACCACTCTCAAGTGAGTTTCTCTCCAAGAGCTATGTGAACTTGATCTCCTATAAATAGAGATACGTAGGCACATTATTATGAGTTGGAAGTTGAGAGCCCCCAGAGACCAACTAAAAATATTAGTAATTTTATGACATAATATACATCAACCATCATACTTCGGTGAATTTCCAGGCGAAGAACCACCAACCTAGATCTTAATTTCGGTGATGAACCTCAAATTTTGTTGTTACCGAATTCCTCCATCAACAAATTAGCACTAGAAGGAGGGAAAAATCTACATCTTAAAAGGAAAGATATTACATCAGATCTAGAATTAAAGGCGTCCATGACGGACATCGAAAATGGTGATATTAGAAAAAAATTATGAGCCACTAAAGTTTAACAAAATATGAAGACAATGATTTTGGACAAGATTTGAGTACAACAGTAAGCTTCAGAGGTGATGGCTCCAGATCTAGTTGAAGGTAGTGCTAGATAAAGTTCAGATGCAGCAAGGTTGATTATGGTTCTACGATGATGAGGTCGTTGATGATTCAACGGTGGTGATTTTAGGCATCATTTGCAAGTTGATGGCATTGAACATGTTATGGTTCGCATCATAATCTGAAGGGTATGGTCTCAAGTATGGCTCAATGGCGGAGATGGGTCACTGATGTGATAAAGAAATAGGAACTTCCTAAACATGGAAAGATTTGGGCTTACAAAGATATTTTGGTGTTAAAATAGAAAATATATATATATATTGGGCTTGACGGACTACCTACACTGTTTGCACCATATATTGTGTTATAAAAGTCAGATTTGGACGATTTTGTAGCTCACCCGAAGCTTACTGAATTTTATTTAATTCAGATATGGTACAATAAGAATAACCCAATTATATTAGACCGAAATTGGAGAGAAAAGACAGCTGTAAATTTTCATTGAAGAATTGATCTATTCGGTTTAAGAAATCTATTTGTAATTTGTTTAAAACATTAAGATAAGATTCACATCTTATTCTTAGAAAGAGGCTACAATTAAAGTGAGAGCATGAGAAATTTAAAGTTTATGCACATGTTGAAAGAGTCTTGCTCATATGAAACACCATTATCAGGAGTTGCATCTTCATCTCTTAAGGCGCGCCCTCTAGGTAAAATATAATTTTTTAGATGTATTTTTATTGTTGGTTAATTTTTTTACAGGTAAGAAATTATATGAAGGAAAGATTCAAAGGCCATGAAATGGTACGTCTTAATAAGTTAGGGCACACTCTTTTAGGGTATTTGTTCAGTATGCGTCCTTACCGAGATATTTGACACTCATATGAATCTTTATACACGTACTAAGAATTTATTTATAACACTTCAGTTGAAGAGAAGATATGCAACGAAAAGGTCTCATGAGCCTAAGAGAGTGCCCCTTGCTCATTAAGGAGAGACCCCAAGGTCACGAACGACCTTTCCACATGAAGATATAATATTATAATCCCTCTTAAGGCAAGCTCTAACAATAATTTCATCATCATCTACGTTAAAATGCTGACATGGTTTCAAAGATTATGGGAAAGACCAAGCTATCTCTTCTTCGCTCTACTAACCTCTTCAAGTTGGATGCATCACAAAGAAAGTAATGCCTAATATTTTTATTTGAATGAGTAAATCTTATTTAGTGTCTATTTGAATATTTATGTTTGCATTAAAGAAGACTTTTATCATTTTCATCATATGACGCGTCTATAAGGCACATCAAACTCTTCGGTATCATTGTTTTAATAAAAGATCCTTACGCAAAGAAGAAATCTCATGAATTTTAGTGAGTGTTACATGTTTGCTAGGTCGAGACCCAATGAGTGAGGCCACCCATGTAGAAATAATTAATTTCTGTAAGGATAAGAAACACTCAACATCGGCTTAGAGTATTGATCTAAATTATGGAAATACTTAAGAAAGACAAAGTATAAATGCTCGTCGTAATCAAAAGAAGTTTAAAAATATTTGTTTTATATGGAGATGCCACTATGTGAGATGGCTCAACTCGAAATGCCCACTCAAGGGATGATTATGGAAGAATAAAGTTAAATATCAAACTTGCATCCATCACATTCATCGCACTCATTGCATGCATAATATTCATTGCACTCATTGCATGCATAATATTCATTGCACTCACTAGATGTATAACATTTATAAAATATAATGCATTATAAGAAGACCATCAGGGATATATTTTTATTGAAGGCACTCAAGGGTATTTTTGATTTTAAAGGCCCTCGGGGGTAAAATTTTATCGAAGGCCCTTAGGGGTTGAATTTTAATTGAAGGCCCTTAAGGATGTTGCTGATTTTGAAGGCTCACACGGGTTTAGTTTTCATTGAAGGCCCTAGGAGATTTAATTTTCACAGAAGGCCCTCAGGGGTTTAGTTTTCATGAAAGCCCTCAAGGGTTTAGTTCTTCTTTAAGATTATTATGAGTACAATTTTTATTGATGGCTTCCACGAGTTTCATTTTTTTAAGGCCCCCGTGTGTTTGGTTTTTCTTAATGGTCCCCATGTTTTTTTTTTTTGAAGGTCTCCATGGGTTTAATTTTTCTTGAAATCTCTCACGGGTTTAAAATTTTATTGAATACCTTTTGGGGTTAATTTTTATTTAACACTTTCAGTGGTAAACAAATTTTGAAGGCCCTTTAGAGTTAAAATTTTATTGAAGGTTCTTTGGGGTTAAATTTTTGTTGAAGGTCGTTCAAGGGTTAAATTTTTGTTGAAGGCCCCCTGATCTTAATTTATATGGAAGACTCTCAATGAAAAGATGAAGTTTTAAGTATTTCTATTATCTTCTCAGTGCATCTCAAATATTAGTGTGAAAATTTGATCAAGTAAAGGGAATAATTATGAAAGTATAAGGTAGCACGTAGAGAGGCAGGTTGTGCCCATATATCTCATAGTGCAGCCTTATTAGGTATGAACATATGAAATGATGCATGTAAGAAAGTTACAAGATGGTATGAACATATTATGTGTGGAATATCTCAAGAATGTGTGGATGACAATTTTAAAAGAAGCGAAGAAAGAGGTAGAATTATACGCGTTGCTCGCAGTATAGTTAGGACGCGCTCTAACTGTGAAATTTGATTAATATGAAGATTTAATTTATCTTATATTTACAATATTGTTAAGATTATGACGGGGTAGTTGTTATGCTCAAATTTCAACATGGGTTATTCTTGACGAGTAAATATTTATTGGGCCGGATTTACATTTGTATGGGTGGAGACCTACTTGTTATTTTCATTTGCTTACTGTAACAGATTCTTAATCCAAAGATTATTGTTGTTGTTGCTGAGGAAGGGATTCTTAAGAGAATTTTATTGTTGCTGTTTTGGGATAATATCTAACCTTAGCTTGGGAGACTCTTTTTCTGTATTCAGGTGGTTCTCATCCAGGAGTTTAGGGCGTGTTTGGCATTTGGGGTGAGTCATGGTTATATCTGCAACTAGGAATTTCGGGAAAATAGCTGTAGTGAACAGGATTGACCTCGTCATATCCGAGTCAAAGTAGGATCCATGAAGCCCTTACACTCAAGTAGGCCTCATCGTGGTGACCTCTCTCAAGTAGGCTTCTCTCCAAGAACTACGTGGGCTTAGGGATAGACATTTTCCCTGCCCCGCCCGACCCCGATCCCGATCCCGACCCCGATCCCGATCCCGATCCTGATCCCGATTCCAATCCGATCCCCACACTGAACGCGGTGGGAATTCAAGATTTTTTCGAGTACTGGTCAGGGAATGGGTGAGATATTATAAACTTTTCGGGAACCGAGGCGGGGACGGGGATTGTTGTCTCCCCGACCCGATCCCCGTTTCCCGATTCTTATATTTAATAAAAATAATATATATTTACATATATTAAATAATAAAGATATATATAATTTTTAGGGATAATAAATTCATTCGTCCCTAAACTATTGGTGTTTTATTGTTTTAGTCCTTGAACTAAATATTCCAATATGCGGGTCCTTCAACTTTTGATTTTTCTGATTGAAGTCCTTCCGTCCAAATTTGACTTAACGGACGTTAGTCAATGCTGACGTGGCAGTTACGTGAAAATCAAAAATTCACCGATTGAATTCAAATTTTGATATGTTAATCTACGAGTGATTACAAGAACACAGGTGGTAAAAGTTTTCGATTTCGAGTTCACTAACGTATAGAAATCTGTATGGAAAAAACTTATTATTTCGTGTTCTTGAAATTAAAGTGCAAACTTCTATACGTTAGTGAACTCGAAATCGAAAACTTTTACCACCTGTGTTCTTGTAATCACTCGTAGATTAACATATCAAAATTTGAATTCAATCGGTGAATTTTTGATTTTCACGTAACTGCCACGTCAGCATGCTGTTAACGTCCGTTAGTTTTTTTGGACGGAAGGACTTCAATCAGAAAAATTCAAAAGTTGAAGGACCCGCATATTGGAATATTTAGTTCAAGGACTAAAACAATAAAACACCAATAGTTTAGGGACGAATGAATTTATTATCCCTAATTTTTATGATTATTATACTTTTAAATTTCTAATTCATTTTATTAATCTAAATATGTTAAATCATAATATCATTTTATTATAATAATTTTATTTTTTTCTCTATATATATTAATATATGATATAACATTACAAAAATATTATATACAATAAATATTAAATTATTTTTATTAAAAAATTTAGGTTAAAATATAATTATTTTGTTCAAAAGTAAAAAGAAAAAATCCTTGATCCCCTGCGGGGATCTCCGTTCCCTAGTCGGGGCTGGGATGGGGGATTGAGTTGGAGTTCGAGTATTGGGGGTGGTGATAGCATTCCCCGGTACGGAACCGGCCCAATGGCCATCCCTATGTAGGTTTCGTCCTTTATAAATAGAGGTACGTAACCACATTGTTAGGGATTGGATATTGAGAGCCCCTATAGACCAATTAAAAATCCTAACAATCTTAATCTCCAATAAACATCAACTACCATATTCCGACGACTTTTCAGGTGAAGAACTATCATTCTAAATCTTGATTTCGGTGATAAAACACAAATTTTATTATTAACAAATTTCTCCGTCGACACATAATATATCAAATTTCTTCCCAAATTTTTAGATTTTTTTTCTTTCTTTCTAAAAATATGATTCTGAAATCGGTTAAAGAAAGTAAATTTCTTTTCTTTTAACTTTTTTTCTAAAACACAGCGTAAAAATTGGTAATAAATTACTAATATATAATTTTTATAAACCCCAATGATTTAGAGTAAATAATAGATTTAAATTCAAACCGTTCAAATTAGCGAGTAAAGTTGTTAAAATTTATAATCTTATTACTTATTTTCTCCTATTGCACAAGTTAGCGGGGAAACTGAATGAGATAAAAATTATAGTATGTCTAAAAATATTGTATACCAAATTGCTAGCTCTTTTAAGCTGACATGTATATCAAATGCATACCCGACCCAACAACCCACTACGAGTCAGCCCAAAAGAGTTAGCAATTTTGTATACATTAGTTATTGACTTTTCCTTATAAAGATTTCAAACATACACATTCGATTCGATGTGGAATGTTACAGTAGTGGTACATATTCTAAATTTGTTCTCAAAATATTTTTAAAATGTCATGTATTTGTTAGGGAGCAAAACCCGAGAAAACCAAAAAATACAAAATAAACATAACAAAATTATATGACGCGGAAAACCCGCGTCCCAACTTGTATTATTAATAAAAACAGTTATCAATAATACAACGTTTCCAAACCTGTATTGCTAATCATACCAGTTCTTAACAACACAATCAATCAAGATACTCAAATCTACCAATACTCAAGCATCCGCTTTCCAAGCAATACCTAAGTCTACATATTTGAGCTTCCCATGATACCCAAATCCAATACTCAAGCATCCGCTCTCCAAGCGATACTTAAACTTACATATTTGAGCTTCCCATGATACCCAAATCAAATACTCAAGCATTCGCTCTCCAAGTGATATCTAAGCCTACATATTTGAGCATCCATCACACCTCACGGTGTTTCCAAACATATGTACGTGAAACAACCACGTACCAAGCGGTACCTAAACCTGCATGTTTAAGCATACTCATCAGACATAATATGACTATGTATATATATAACCATCACAAACTTAGCCACCAAGACTTACCATACTTGTTACACAAGTCTAATCATACTTGGTTTCTAATTATCTACCCAAGTCTAATCATACTTGGTATCTAATTACTTACCTTTGTGACCAAGACATACCATCTATAATAATTGCCCAATTATAATTATTATCATCCATAATAATTATCCAAATACAATTATTATACTACCCATATTTGTCTTGGATCACAAAACATGTACTACCATATTGGGCTTAACCCAACAGTGTTATGTTTTAATTGAGTCGAACTTAATTATTTATAATGATCTTTCTACATTCACACAAATATGACCAATTAAAATATTCCATAATGACACATCATCAGTGTCATGTTATTTGGGATTTGAATTTAAAAAATAATTTTGTACGTTTAGTATATTCAAAGAGATAACACCAAAATCAGTTTAGTAAATATATTTAGAATTGTTTAATACATAATTTTCAAATAATTAATTATTAAAAAGATATAGTTCAAATTGTTGGATATTTGTGGAGTCTATGCAGAAACTTTGAAGGCCTTGAAAGAAATATTCAAGGCCTGAAAACGGGATTTTCATATTTGGGCTATGATTTGAATTAGGCTCAGTTTCTTCTCTTATAAATATTATCTTGTAATTGTAAAACCCTAACACAACACAATTGTGAGATATCAATACAAAATTATTGCGGCTTGTGAAGTAGGAAATTTCGAACCACGTTAAATCTTGTCTTGTGTTATTGTCGTTTATTTTCTTATTATTATTTATTCGCTTTGGGTTTGTTTTCGTTGATCTATACTCAATACAAATTAACTTTAATAATGAGTAATTCACAAGGGTTATAATTATTGTTGGCAGGTACAAATTAAAATTGCACTTGAAAGTGTCCAGACTAATCACAAAACGGATATTTCAAAAAGTTTAGTGCTCCCGAGTAAACGACGTGCAAAAGATGTGTTGTTTAATGAAAGTGCAAAATTGATGATGCATGAAAAGCAAGAACGAATGAAAGATGATCTAAGAAGGTATACAAATTCTCATGCCGATGCCGATTGGTTTGCCGATGCCATTGCTGGAAATGCTTTTGCCAGAGCTGCATTGGAGATGGCTGCAGATTCACTGTGCAAAGAAGGAGAAACTATCCTTCATGTTGAATCAAAGAAGGGAGATATAGAAAACGTGCGATTCATTCTGAGGGAGTTTGCAAACAAAGACCTTTTGGTCAAGCTGGATGAATCAAAACAAACTGCACTTCACCTTGCAGCACAACATGGACACACTGAAGTGGTTAAGGTCCTTATTGATGCAGCCAGACATTTGCCTTCTTCTTTAGCGAATGATGATCCAGATAGTTGTTTCCGTGCTTTTGTGAGGCAAGCTACTGCTCAAAAGCAGAGCACTGCCTTACACATAGCAGTCGATAGTGGTAACTTGGATATTGTTAAGCTATTAATAGAGGCCGATCCTAGTAATAAACATATTCAAAACGATGAAGGTAAAACTCCAATCTATATGGCTGCGGAAAAAGGGTACAGTGCTATAATAGAGGTCATGTGTACAACTTGCACAGCTCTGTGCTTGGATGGTCCTCGTGGCAGTACCACTGCTTTGCATGCTGCTATTCTGAATATGCACAAAGGTATGTAGTATATATGTTTGTAAAAATTTGAATACGCCTTGAGACTCATTTTTTGTAATACTAATATGTATATAGGATCTGGATCTTCACTTGTGTATTTTACTTGTTTGTTATATGAATACTAAAGGTAATTAATATGTGTATTATTAACATTTGCAGAGAAGCAAGAAGACAGAGATGTGATTAGGATGATGTTAAATGCAGCCAAGCGTTGGGGTCCAGAGGACTCTAGTTTTGAAGCTTTATTTCATAGAACTGATGAGTCCGGATGCACTATCTTGGAACTGGCTGTGTACACAAAAAATGTAGAGGTGGTTGAAGTCATATTAGTAGAAGATCCGGCCTATCAACATGATTGTGGAAGTAAAAATAGTGGTTTCATGCGTTTGATCTACACAGCCATCGATGAGAAGCATGAGGCTATTCTCAAATTACTAAGGGAAACTTACGAATCTAAAATTTCCCTGGTTCATAAAGGTGTTACTGATTTAATTGTTGCTATTAGAAGGCGCCAAAGAGGTATGAAATATGCATCAAATGTTATTTACATTAACAGAGTAATGAGTACTTTCGGTATCTTTCTTAAATGCTAAATGTTCACATTGAGTACTTGTGCTTTTAACGAAGTTTACTACAAATATACACTCTAGAAATTATGTACATCCTGATCTAATCCAAGTTCAATATGTGTATTTTCTATTCTTTTATGTAAATTTTGTTCAAGTAATATATGTACCAATGAATAAAATCTATACAATTTTTTTACAGTAACTGTAAAACGTTTGTTGGGAGAGAACAAACAACGTGTAACCTTTGCTGACGAGGATGGCTGGACACCACTTCATCATGCCGCATATCACGAATTCGATTCAATACTTGATGCTATAATAGAAGCACAAATAGATGTTGGACACCAGTTTGTGTACGAAGACAAGGACGTATCAACTCCTTTTCATGTAGCAGCCAAACGAGGATATACTTTTACAGTGATACGACTTATGGAGTTATGGCCAGCTTGGTCTTCGGCATATACTACTGTTGATAACAACGGTCAAAATATACTACATTTGGCGGCCCTTCAAAGAAAAAAAGAGATGATCCAAGGCATTTTAAAATGTTGTCCAGAAAAATATAAGAGCGAAATTGTGAATAAGCAGGATAACAATGGCGATACACCTCTCCATCTGCTTATCAGCCATGGTTGTTTCATTCCAGAACTCATCAAATTTAAGGGACTAGATACGTTGACAAAAAACAAGAAAGACGAGACTCCGCTTGACTATTTATATTTGGAAGACGAAATCATTGCTGATCAGGTACGCAAGGAAGTTAATTTTCCTCTTTTTTTACTGATTTTTTAAAAGCTAGTCTTCGTACCAAGTCTAACAGACTCCTAGTGTATTCCTTATAAATATTACAAACAACATGACTTTTAGTGATTTATGATATTATTTTTGTATGTCACCGTCAACAACAATACTTATAATTATGTTAAAAAAATATTAGATGTTTACGCATAGAATTATAAATAGTAACATTGTTTCTTGGTCCATTTGTAGGTACAAATTAAAATTGCATTGGACGATATCCAGACTGATCGAAACTGGAAGTTTTGGCGTAAAAACATTAAAAGGAAATCAAATTACTTAGACAGTGTAGTGCTCCCAAGTAGAAGGGAGGAAAAAGATGTGCAATTTGAGAAGGCTAAGAAGAAGCTTATAGATGAAAAGAATGGACGAATGAAAATAGATCTAGAAAGATACAAAAAGAGGACAAGTACCCAGATAGTAGTTACTGCACTCATAACTACAGTGACTTTCACCGTAGGATTCACAATGCCGGGTGGTCTCAATCAAAGTGGAGCACTAGATCAAGGATTGGCGGTTCTTTCTAGAAAGACAGCATTCAACGCATTTATGGTATCTGATGCATTAGCTCTGCTACTATCAACATGTTCTTTGTTTCTTTATTTTCTGGAATCCATGTATGAAGATCCCCGCCAAGTTTCAAAACTCAATGCCGCATCAACTGGACTCAACATTGTTTCGGTTATGGCAATGATGTTGACTTTTATTACAGGAACATATGTGGTGTTATCCCACTCACTAGCCCTTGCCATCACTGTTTGCATCATCGGTTCCTTTTTCTTTCTTTTTGTCATTGTTTTAATGATAAAGATGGTATATGATCGTCAAGTAAGACAGGATGAAGATTGAGCATGTCTGTTGCTATTTTCAACTATTTATGTATTTGATGTACTGTACATGACTCCACTAGTAAAAGGAATGATGCTATATAGCGGGAAGATGTAGCAAAATTTTCACAGCATCATTGCCATCAGCAGGGACATATTTCAATGTAAGTAATCTGTTGTCGAAACACGAGTATCATGATATTAGCATCTGCAGCTGTTGGATTAAGAAATTCACTATACATCATGAGTCACAATTGTGATCGGATGTCTAGGATGGATGAATTTGTTAAACAAACTTTTGATGAAGACCTAGTGTTACAGTTATAGCAAGAGACGCCGGAGTTGCCTAAGAAAGAGTAAAACTATATTACAAATTCAGTTTTGAGCTTACAAATTGACTTAGTTCATGATTCATGATAGAATAATATTACAATTATAAAATTTTGGAGAGGAATAGAATAAGAGGTTCAAAGAATAGAGTATACAAACTATACACGAACATTTTAGGGATGACAACGAAATCGAGTAATCCGGGTTCGAATCCGGATTCGACTTGTTAAAAATGAATATAATTCGTATTCGTATAAAAAAGCGAATTCGAATCTTATTTTATAACTCGAACGAATACCGAGTCGGATCTTTCCACTTAGATATTCGATCATATTCATTTTGAGTAATTCAATTAATTTTAATGTACTCGAATACATATTTTACTATATATAGTCGACTCGAATTCATAAGTTACATATATATTATTATATGCAATATATATTATTTATATTAAAATGATCGATACCGTACAAAATGATCACATTTTACATTTTATTGTAAACAATATTCGAGTATTCTTAATTTTATACAATTAATACATACGACTTCGAATTCGAATATACTAAAACTAGTAGTTCATATCCATTCGAGTCGAGCCGAATCAAATACGGATGTTTATATCCGAACTCGAGTCGAATTTGAGCAAAATGTTAAAAATTATTTTGAATCTGAACTGAATTTAAATTAGTAATTATAAATTCGAACCGAATCTGATCATACTATTATTCGCACTTATTCAACTTGATTTCACCCTTCTTATAATTAGTCCGAAGTATGTGGCCCGTAGAGATGGGTTATGTCATGTGTAATACTTATGTACTTATTTTAAAGATGTATACACAAGATATTTTTGTAAATTTTTTTTAATTTTTTTTTTGGAATAAAAATGTTAATGCTAAACTTTAGTTGGAAGCAAGAAAATTTAAAAAATAATTAATCGAAATATAATTTGTATACACCTTTCAGCTCAAAACAAATGGAGTGAAAAAAAGTGTCTTCCTTGCTCTCCCTTTATGAAAAGTTTCTTGAACAGAGAACAAAGAGGGATTAATACCAAACAAATTTAGTTATACTCTAGGTTGACGTTAGAGATTTGGGTATCTTAGAAGAATTTTTGAAATGATTTGGGTATCTTGTACGCTGAGTACGAATTTTATGAAATGTAAAATCCTACGTTAATGTAAAATTTATATTTTATAGTTTGCAAGCAAGTAGCAGAGAAGATAGGGGCGGTTATTGTCGGTTGAGCTTTGTAAAAGAAAAAAGAAAGTAGGATGCAATGGGTGGTCGGCAAGAAAAGGCCGGTGGTGGAGCCAATGGGAGGACGTCAGGTGAGAAGTGCACACCCACACGCTCTGTCTTTTTCATAATATCCTGGTAAAGACCGACTGAGTTTTAAAATTTTAGACAGCTAAAATAGAATTTTAAACTAGTTTTCAAAATTCTATCAAAAACTAAAGAATTAAATTTTAGTTATTGCTCAGAGGTCGATTAAAAATGGAGGATGAGCAGAGGTTGTCATATGACAATTCCAATGCATCATTCAATGAACCATGAATGGTTGATGAGGTAATAAACTCCTAAATTATATTATAATATATTACAGAATCTAATACAAAAATATATGTTTTTTAATTAGTATTCCAATATTGTAGAACATATATCTCTTGCATTAGATTCTGTGATATATTACAAGCAGAATATAATGGAGCACATATATATTCTCCAATTAGTACTTCATTTAAGATCCTCCATAAAATTGCATATATATATATATATATGAGTAGGAATCTAGAGAGAACCATATTTGATAGAAAACTTAGAGTACTCATCTCAGCCATGGATATGTATAATTAATATTGCTATTAGATCTAATTATAAATGGAAAGTATATTATGTATGATATGGGCTAAAAAATACCCTAGATATATAATTAATGTTGCATTAATTAAACCTAACTTGGTCTAAAGGGATGACCCAATTAATAAGACCCGAAACCCAATTGATTTCGTAATTAATAAAGTCTCAATAAAAGGTCCGAAGAGTCCTGTGAGACACCTCATTTATGGAAGGTTCTAGAAATCCTATCACAAAGATAAGACCTCATCCGCAAGAGTTTAACGAGGACTCTCATTCCTAAAAAGTTACAACAAACTTGTCACTAGGAGACTTGGCCACCAAGTCTCCTAACTTTAATCTAATTCATAGGCCCTCATGCGCCTATATAAAGGGTCTAACCCCTCAACATTAAAACTACATTTTTTGGCTTGATTCTCATCTCTTGAGATACGTAGGAAGCCTACGAGGATCTCTTTTAGTCACGAAACGTAAGTGTAGCCATTAAAGCTCGAAAATTCTCACCCCTTATTAATTGTGAATTAATTGCATCTGATTTTGATCCGTAACATTTGGCGCTGTCTGTGGGAAGAGAATAACAACCATGGTAAGAACACGAAATACCGCAAGCACCCTCGAAGAAGAAGTCTCAAACTCCACTGTTGACACGGGAAACGTTGCTCCTACCGTCTCGTAGGAACAATGAACTGTTATTCAAACGACTGTTGAGGACCCTGGAACAAGCTTCCTACGAGCAGGACCCTTGAGCGTCATTGTTCATCCTTCAAATCCGGAGATCTCAATTCACACTTCGGTTCCCCCACTTCAGGTAATTCCAACCCTCAGTACTACTTTTGTTGCTCCTCCCTCGTTGCAGGTCTCAACAACGGTGGTGCTCAATCCACGTTATGGGCTTCCACCAAATTATGAGCCCCCATATGAGCAAGGACTGTTGTCCCAATACGGCTCACGCCATAGAAACCAAGATTTCTCGGGCCCATACTCCACCGATGATGAATCATCAGATGAGGACATTAATCCCAGGACGAGGTGACCTAGCAAAGAGCCCCTGAGAGGGAGGAGTACCCAGCCCTGAGGGCCTCAAAGTACTGACTCCGCATCCCTTCAGGAAAGGATAAGAGCTCATGAAGCCGAAGCCCAACGACTGATGAAAGACCTGGATAGGGCATTAGCAAGGCGTCCGCGCCCAAAAGCCGAAGTGGCTAGAGGATCGGCAAGGAATACGTCTGTGATAGACCTTGATGAACCACCGATAAGAAGGCATGTCAGCTCAAGTCATGCTAGGGCTAATCCCCATGACCTGTTACCGCTTGAAGATCCCGATGATCCAGTACCTCCCCTTACAGAGGAGATTATGAGTGAAAAAATCTCAAAAAAGTGGAAGATGCCCACAATCAAGGCCTATGATGGGATGGGAGACCCCTCAAATCACGTCCTCACTTTCACCAATGCACTGCTCTTACAACCGGTGAATGACGCCGTCAAGTGTAGAGCATTCCCCCAAACTCTAAGTGGTATGGCTCAGAGATGGTTCAGCCGTCTACCCCCTAACTATGTTGGGTCATTTAAAGATCTGAGCTCAACTTCATTAATGAATATATCATCAGTAGCAAAACTCATGAAAAGAGCTCAACTTCATTAATGAATATGCCTCAGAGAAAGAATGAGTCCCTAAGGGATTATATGAACAGATTTACCAAAGAAGCCTTGAAGGTCCCTGATCTAGATCAGAAAGTAGCTATGATAGCCCTATAGCAAGGGACCTCGGAAGAGAACTTTAGAAGGTCTTTAGCCAAGAGGGCTCTAGAAAGTATGAATGAGCTCCAGGAAAGAGCTGGAAAGTATATCAAAGCTGAAGAGAGTATGAGGAAATCTCAAAGGTTTCAAGCCTCTAACACCTACTCTAAGAAACAAGCAAGTGACACCGAGTATATGGTCGATACCAAATATGCAAAGAGTGACAATGTTGATGACTCCTAGAAGAAGGGTGGATCCAGGTTCACTGAGTATGCAAGGCTAAATACAGTCCGGAGTCAAATATTGATGGATATTGAGAAGGACAAGGACCTTCGATGGTCGATGCCACTAAGGACCACCTATAATGCGATCCTTGGAAGGACCGGGTTGCATGCCTTCAGGGCTATAGCTTCTACATATCATCTTAAGCTCAAATTTCCTACTATGAATGGGGTAGGAGAAGAGAGAGGAGATAAAAGAATGGCCAGAAGCTGTTATGTGGCTGCTCTAAAACCCGATGGCACCGGGGGCAGGTTCTGCCCATTGAAGACATGGATGTTCGAGACCAGGAGGAAATAAGGGGAAACATGCAGAAGACCTATTGCCCATCCCCCTTGATCCTCAAGATCCGAAGAAAGTGACCTATGTTGGAGCTTCACTCCCTAAGGACCTGAAACAATAATTAGCTCAATTATTGCAATACAATAGCGACGTATTCTCTTGGACAGCCGCCAACATGCCAGGGATAGACCCCAAACTTATTACACATCAGCTGAATGTAGATCCAAAGCGGACATCCGTCAAGCAAAAGAAAAGAATTTTTGCTCCGAAAAGGCAAGAAGCCATTAAGCAAGAGATAGAGAAGCTATTAGAGGCAGGATTCATTAAACAAATCCAATTTCCTGAGTGGCTAGTAAACCCTATAATTGTCAAAAAAGCCAATGGAAAGTGGAGGATGTGTGTGGCCTTCACAGACTTAAATGATGCCTGTCCAAAGGACTGTTTCCCATTGCCAAGGATAGACACGCTGAATTGATGTTACAGCTGGGCACGATATGCTTAGTTTCATGGATGGCTTCAGTGGCTATAACCAAATCAAGATGCACCCCAATGACATCCCTAAGGTATCATTCATCACTGATTTTGGTATTTTCTGTTATCTAGTTATGGCTTTTGGACTAAAAAATATAGGAGTAACATACCAAAGGCTTGTGAATAAAATTTTCAAGCACCTCATCAGTAAGACCACGAAGGTCTGTGTTGATGACATGCTTGTCAAAAGTCTAGACAAGGCTGATCACCTTGAGCACCTAAGGGAGGCATTTGAGGTACGGAGAACCCACAAAATGATGTTGAATCCAGCCAAGTGTGCCTTTGGTGTAGGCTTTGGAAAGTTTCTAGGCCTGATGGTATCAAAGAGAGGCATTGAGGCCAATCCTGATAAGATTCAAGCTATCTTGGACATGGAGCCCCCTAAAAATATTAAGGATGTCCAGAAGCTCACCAGAAGGGTAGCAGCCGTAAGATGTTTTATATTCAAGTCTGGAGAGAAATGTTTACCATTCTTCAAGGCCCTCAAGAAGGTCAAAGATTTTATGTGGAAAGAAGAGAGCCAAACGACATTTACGGAATTTAAGAAGTATATGGCAGAGCCACCATTGCTCACCAAACCTAGCCCTGGAGAAGTGTTATTTCTATACTTGGCTGTTTCTAGCTCAGCTCTGAGTGTCATTCTTGTGAGAGAGGAAACCAAGGTTCAGAAACCCATCTACTATGTCAACAAAATTCTGCATGGTATAGAGCTGAATTATTCAAAAGTTGAGAAGTTTGCTTTAGCATTGATAATGGCTTTAAGAAAGCTATGCCCTTACTTTCAGGCACACATAATTGAAGTCTTGACGGACCAGCCCCTAATAAACATACTGCATAGCCCCAAGGCCAGTGGAAGGCTGATTAAATGGGCAATTGAACTTGGAGAATTTGAGATCTGTTACAAGCCTAGGACAACCATCAAGGCCCAAGCTCTAGCTGACTTCGTGGTTGAGTGTACCATTCCCAACCAAGAAGTTGGGGGGCATGAAGAGAAGGAAGACGATGAAGAAGAAACCAAGGACAATTGGGTGCTCTTTTTTGATGGAGCTTCAAAAATAAAAACAAGTAGAGCTGGTTTAGTTCTGCAAAACCCCGAGGGCTTCATTGTGGAATATGCAATCAAGTTGGATTTTCCAACTATGAATAACGAGGCAGAGTACGAAGCTTTGATAGCTAGACTCGGTTTAGCCAGAGCCCTGAGGGCAAAGAATATAAAGGTTTGCGGTGACTTAAGGCTCGTAATCTCCCAAGTAAATGGGGAGTTTGAGGCCTATGAAGAAACAATGATGAAGTATCTGAGAATTGTTAAGGCTCAAAGAACTCAATTTAAGGAATGTCACTTTGAATACATCCTGTGGGAGGAAAATGTGAAGGCTGATGCCTTATCTAAATTTGCATCATCAGAAATCGAGAATCATTCTAGTTGTGTTTATTTCCAGGTCTTGAGGACCCCAAGCATTGATGCCAAGTTGATAGCCCCGATTGGGCTTGGGACGTGTTGGATGGATCCCATCAAGCTTTACTTGGAGATGGGGAAGACACCTACTAATCCTATGGAGGCGCGAAAACTGTCAATGAGGGCCCTGAAGTATGCTCTTATTGAAGAAATACTTTACAAGAAGTCGCATGTGATACCGTACTTGAAGTGTTTGAGACCCAATGAGGCTTAAGCTGCCCTAAGAGAAGTTCATGAGGGTGTATGTGGCCAGCACCTAGGAAGCAAGGCTCTTGCTCATAAGATTGTAAGGTTGGGATTCTATTGGCCTGAAATGCTTAAAGATGCCAAAGCCTATGTTAAGAAGTGTGATCGCTGTCAAAAGTTTGCACCCATAGTTAGGCATCCCCCTGAGATGTTGACATCTATTAATTCACCGATCCCTTTTGCTATGTGGGGAATGGATATTCTAGGCCCATTTCCTATGGCCAGTGCAAAAAGGAAGTTCCTCATTGTTGCAATTGACGACTACACTAAATGGATAGAAGCCAAGCCTTTGGCCAAAATTGATACAAAGAATGTGACACAATTCTTCTGGGAGAATGTCATATGCAGGTATGGGTTACCAAATATCCTAGTGACGGACAACGGGACTCAATTTAACAACAAAGACTTTACTAAGTACTGTGGAAAGTACGACATTGAATTGCATTTTACTTTGGTAGATCATCTTCAGTCAAATGGACAAGCAAAGGTTGCCAACGAAATTATCCAGGACGGACTCAAAAAGAGAGTTGAGCCCTCTCAAGGGACTTAGGTTGATAAATTACTCCCATTCCTATGGACATATAGAACTACTTGTAAAACCTCAACAGGTGCAACATCATTTCAACTAGCCTACGGGGCAGAAGTCGTGGTGCTTGTTGAGATCACTCATGCATCACCAAGGATGCAGGAGTTTGAACCTGAAACGAATGAGGAAGGTATGAAACTTGCCCTGGATTTAATTGATGAAGTGCGCGATGAAACTAATGCTCGAATTGTTGAAATCCAGAAGAAAGCTTCATTTTACTATAATCTTAGAGTCAAAAAAAGGTTCTTCCGTGAAGGAGACTTAGTCCTATGAAAGATTGAAGCCTTTGGAGCTGGTCCCAAGGGCAAACTAGCCCTGAATTGGGAAGGACCTTATCAAGTCAAGGAAGTCACTAGGCAAGTAGTGTACAAACTCCAGACCTTGGTAAGAATTAAAATCCCAAGAAGATGGAATGCTACCAACTTAAGGATTTATCATGTTTGACTGAAGGCCTTGAGGCCTAAGCATTTTAAATATTTACCTATCGATTTGTAAGCCTTGAAGGCTAGACATGTTTAAGATTGAGAACTTTGTTCTTCCTAATATATATAAGGATTGTTTCCCGTTATCTTTGTTTTTGATGATATTCTCGAGCTTTGAAAAATCTTTACAAGTCATGTGAACGTTTATTGTTTATGTTCGAATTAAATACGAAAAACAAATAAAACCGAGACAGAGAAAAAAGCATAAAGTGCATAAATACAAAGGCTCGAAGGCCAAGAGTTTACAAAAAGCCTTGAAAAGCTGAGATAAATAAAAAACTACAAAGGTGAAAATCCTAAACTAATCGGCACCCTCAGTATCTTCGGCCTCCTCACTCCCCGAAGATTCTCCCGAATCACTAGATTCCTCCTCCTCCGATGAGCTAGAAGCATAAGAACTCTCTGCCACCGACTTCTGAGGAATTACTTCAAGAGTAACCTTCGTGGGCTCGACTCGGCGAGGAAAAGGTGAATGAGCACTAGACTTTCTCTTTCTAATGTCGGGGATACTCTCTCCGTCGGTATCCCCCTCTTGTCCATCAATCAAACACCGTAGAGCGTCGGTTGACTTAGGACTTTTGAAGTCCACCTTCGGGTCAAACAACCCCGGATGCTCTGCTAGCACCGCCTTCAGAGCTTCATTTCACCCAATGGTATAGTGGGCAGGATATATCATATCATCGCGCTCCTTGATCAAATCCTGGTATTCCTCCAAACCCAGGTAGGTGTCGATAATTGCATTTTTGTCGACCCGGAGTTCTACCACCTCTGCATGAGCCTGTTTCAGAAGCTCAGCCTGTTCAGCCATCTTTTTCTCTAAGCTCCTCAGTTTGGCCTCCATAACGGTCAGATCCTTCTTATACTTCTCAGCCTTCATTTTTCACGTCTCGGCCTGGTGGAGGGAAGCCTGGAAATAGGCATTAGTTAGCCTAGAAAATCAACAAACAGTGGTAAGTGAAGAAACTAATCACAAGGAAAGAAATGCTAAAATATTAAATGCAATAGATTGAAACAGTTAAGCAAGAAAGCTCACCAAAGCCAAAGTCTACGCACCTAGAACCTTGGTACTTTCTTCGTTACGCCCCACAATAATTTCCTTGTAGTCACAAGGAGTAATGGAGTGAAGGGACCAATCCTTGGTGTGATCCGTAGATCCCACCACCGTATTTGTTTTCCTGAATCCCCAGCCAGGCTTGTATGCCAGGGACCTTGGAACCTTGACAGGCTCACTACCCTCAACAACAGTTACCCCGGTATGGGGCTGCAAGAACGCCGACAACTCCTTGGATTGCATGGGGTCATGCTTGAGCTTAAGCCGCTTCGTGCGACCAGTTTCTTTAACAGGTGGAATGGTCCACTCGTTGATCTGCGCAGCAGCTGGAAAAAAAACAAGAAAATGTTAGCAAACAATCAACAGAAAAGACAAAAATAAAGGCTAAGTTAAATAAAATACCTTTGTTGGAAGCCCTCGAAAGGCCAAAAGCCTTTAGCTAATACTCGTTAAGGAGAACCCAAGAAGCTTCATTGGTCTCACCCATAGTGAGCTCGACATAGGTAGCTTCTTCCACCTCCGTGAGCACTATGGTTTCAGCACTCCCGTCGACTACCTATGCAAAGGTGGACCTAAAAAGGGTACCCCGGTTGCCCCCTTCCCACTTAATTTGGACAAAATTTTCTTTCCAATTGTGGTTGTTGTTAGGAATAGAAGAATTATCAAAGATATGGGGCATGTTGAGCATGTGACTTATGTGAACCCAACCTAAGGACAAACTAGAGGAATTCTTGAATTGAAAATTTTTCCTAAACAAAGGGACTGTCATTTTTATTTTCTTTTCAAGGCAAAAGACCATGAAACAGTGAATGATCCTCCACCCATTGGGGACTATTTGGCACGGGTGGATTTGCACATCAGCCAATAAAGTGGGGATAAAATCATGCAAGGGAAACCTAAGCCCGGCTAAAAGGGCATCTACATAAATAAAAAGATAACCAGGTTTCCAATGACATGTTCTGTCACCAGGCCCAACTAAGGAAATGGTATAACGAGGAGGAAAATTAAACAACCTATTATACTCTTCTATCATGACAGTATTGAAAAACTTGTTACTGTGACTATAAGAATCAAGGTGAGACTGGCTAGGGTGTTCATCCTCCCGTTGGTTAATCATATCAATTAAAGATATGTAAGTGGAGTAGATGGGAATACGGTGAAGAGGTTTACCTCTTTTGGCCGACCCCGCGTTCAAGGTTGCTAGTCTTGAAGCCCTCTTGTCGTCCATTACTACCTTCAAATCCCTTAAATTGCTAGAGGAGCTTGAGAGATGGATTTTTGAAAAGCTAGAGAGCTCAAATATTGGAAGAAATTTAAGAGTGGAGAAATGAGAAGTGTGAAAAATGAACATCCTCATACCACCTATATATAACAGTTCAGCCGGTCACATGACCGTTCAATTACCCCCGTGAACTGGCATTTCCAGGTCATATGACCGTTGGGAAGCAAGGCAACCGGTGTAACCGATGAATGGGCTCGATTGTGAAAGCCCGTGATTGAAGGCCCAAGGATTACAGTTAACAGAGTAATATAAATAAAAATAGAAATAATATTCCAGGACCCTGTGGAATAATCTAGAAGGTGGGTCAAGGAATTGGGTCAAACCCATTAAGCCTAGAAGCCCCATAATTCAATTCTAAAAGGCCCTTGATTTAAAAGCCTAGAAGTCCTATAATTCAATTCGAAGCCCATTAAGGCCCATTGTCAAAGGCTCAAAAGTGCTAAAAGAAAAACATAAATTATAACCCAAGAATATGCTAGGCTTAAACGAATTCCAAGCTCACAGGGCCCAATTCACTGTAATTCCTAGTGGAACCAAAAAATTGACCTAGGTGAGGAAATGGAGGTTAATTCGACCTCAATCCCGGTCGAAGAAGAATTTAGTCAAGTGGATAACACAAATCGACATGGGTGAGGAATTGAGGGTTAGTTCGACCTCAATCCAGGTCGATAGGAATCAAAGTCAAGAGGGTCTCATAGACCTCAATATAAGTCGACCTGGGTGAGAAATTGAGGGTCAATTCGACCTCAATCCAGGTCAAGAAGCATCAAGGCCATGAAGCCCAATACAAATAAACCTAAGGTGAGGAATCAAGCCCTTATCGACCTCAATTCCATCGACCTGGGTGTAGAATTGAGGTCTTGTTCGACTTCAATCCAGGTCGAAGGAAACAAAGGCAAAGTGAGTCCCATCGACCTCAATTCTATCGACCTGGAAGTCAAATTGAGGTCTTGTTCGACCTCAATCCAGGTCGATGGAAACTCAAGCCCTGAGGCCTGTCGACCACGATCCCAATCGACCTGGAAGTCAAATTGAGGCCTTATTCGACCTCAATCCAGGTCGATAGAAACTCAAATCTTGAGGCCTGTAGACCTCGATCTCAATCGACCTGGAGATCAAATTGAAGTCTAATTCGACCTCATTCCAGGTCGAGTTGGCCGGGGCCCTCAGAGATTCCCCATTTTTTATTTCTCAAAAAATGGTATAAAAGTCCTTGGGGACTTCAAGACAGGGTTTGTTTGAGTATGACCTTGAACCATTGAAGCTCACGCTACATCTGCAAAGCTGCACCAGTGACCGTATTGAGGCGATGGCGAGGCGCTAACTTGCCTGCAAAATGCAAAGCATTTTCTCCATTGATGTCCTCGGTTGCTGCATACACCTTATGCCCTGTCATTTGAAATACAAGGTTGTACACTTTCTCCTGTCGTTGCTTGATCGCAGCTAAGAATAAGTAAAATCCTCCTACATTATACCAGACGAGGCCTGGATAGTGATAGATGCACTGCTCTATAAGCTCATGAATGCCATATGTGACTGCTGTCGATAGTGCCTCTCCCATTACATCCCAAGCTATGGCATGGTCAACCTTTTTTATAACAATTGAGCACATCTGTCTAACAAGCTCTTCTGCTTGTATATGCTTTACTTTGTTGTCATGCATCTGCTGGATATGTGGTACTGCAAGGGTATTAATTATAATTAATCGTGATAAGATATAGTGGATGTTTGTCGAAGCTTAAAAATATAAGGGTGAAAAGTGACTTATGAGTTGAACTATTATTTGGATTTGTAATTTGACTCGAATTTATAAATCCTCAGAAACAAACAGTTAAATATTGCCAATAACTTCTGGTTATTGAAACATTTACTTCTGAATATACTTGCTACTGACTGAACATCGATGGTAATAGGTTTAAAGCTTCAGTTCCTACCTAAGTATCGGAGTACTCTCCAAACAGGAACATTCAAATCGTAGCTTGCTGAAAACGAATAAGCAGCAAAGATTAGTATAAACACAACTGTAGCTAAAATTCACCTAGACGAAACAAACATACCAGCATATTTACATAGCCATAATAAACATGCCTTTTAATTTTCGGAATATAATAGATAAACTAAGCAGCAAGTCACATGTGGAATCAGAGTTCGACAAATTCACAGTGAGAAGTATACATTTACCTTTATTCTGGTTTTCGGTTGCCTTCGCCTGTGATGGTCCTGAAATAGGGGACTCCAATGCTTTCTCCCGGTTAACAGGAATCCCTTGAAACAAATATGACAAATTACAATTACATATTTTATTGTGCTGTAATATAACTGAAAAACTCATTTGATGTAACGTAACAACTAACACTAACTCGTTGTAGAGCAAACGACTCACATGAATAAATGATTCGTTGCCAAAATCCAAGCATGCTTCCACTTAGAAAAGCATCAGGCTTTGCTGCTAGTGTTTGTAAGCCAGTCTTTGAACTGATAAAACTCCTCTCCGTCACCAGGTCTGGGTACTGTTTCACTAAATACAGAGCCACATCTGTCCAAGATCCATCATATATATACATTTAACACATGCATCTATGTAGACAAATAGAAAGAATCAACTTGCATAACTTAGCCAAACCCAAACCCTGGTAGTGACAAACTAGGAATCGAGATTAGCAGTGACAAAATTATAATCCATGGAAAACAGGGACGTACCATAAAAACCGGCTATGATAGTAAGCGTGAGAAGATCAGCACCATGTCCTCCCTGGTAGGGACTCATTCCGCTCTCTCCAGCCTCATTTCTTGTCACCTCTAGCAAATAACATAGTGTCTCTCTTTGTCCGTACCAGGGTGCAACCATCATGGCAGTGTGTCCGCTTGGATTAGTGATCTGAGTCAATTCCGGGTCTTTCTCCACCAAAAGTCTTGCAGCTGTTATGTTCCCAGCATTAGCCGCATAGTGGAGTGCATGATGTCCCAAACAGTTAGCAGTCCGGAGCATCTCCCGACCCCCTACTTCCAAAATCTGGTTCACTAATTGTTCTACAAAGTGGTGACAACTGTTCGTTCCCACAGCTATAGGTAGAGTGGTCTCCTTGTAGTATGTGATGAACGCGTTTAAGTCTTTCTCTTCTCTTTCAAAAATGCTCTTTGCTGTTTCCCAGTCGCCTTGTATTGCTGCTTTATAGATCGGAATACACACGATCACGTAGTTGTCATGATCGATCTCTGTTGGAAAGCTCATGCTTAACAAGTAATTGAATGATGTGTCAAAATTTGTAAAAACTTTCAGTTCTTGTCATGAACATTTAGGATCATACACATATCTATACAAAATAAAAGTGCATGTGTATGATTTAGCCGAACAAACAATGAACCACTACCAATTTTTTTTCTATTTCTTCTTACAACTACTCTTAAAAATCTGTTGCAACTTGCATGCAAAATTTCTTGCTACTACTGATCTGATTAATTAGTTTACAAAACCCACCTCCTTTAATGTAATATTTTTGTCTATGTTTGTTAGGCCCTTCCTTTCGTATAGCAAGTCAACACAATTTATCCGAGTTGTATCTGGGGGCTAAAACAGAATTCTGCCAGACCAGTATATTGGTGTAATATTAATTATTGTTAAATGTACTCGGAGTTGTTGCATCTCCAATCCAACAGGATACCTAAAATGATATTCAATCATGTAAAATAGATATTATGTAAAATTTGCTGGACCTTTACTCCACTTTACTCCAGTGTTATTAGCTATAATCAATAGTTATATTTGAAAAATATTTTTTTTTATTTTCAAATTCTAACTATCACTAAATTCTTAAATAAATATATAATATATATACACACATATACATATATAAAATGCAATTTTATAAGTTAAAATAAATTAATTTATTTTCTTATTCAATACAAGTTAATTTTATATTATAAAACATATAAACTAAAAAAATATTTATTTTATTAGTTTATTAGTATTTTTTATAAATATATAATGTATATTAAAATAGTTATATAAGTAAATAATAAATTTGGTTAACAATAAAACAAAATTTTATACTTTTTTTGATAAAATATTTTTACACTTAACATTAATAAAATTAAAATATAAAATTAAGATAATAATATATTAATTCTAAAAACCGAGGTGGACTAATATAGATGATGGCTATTCATTCAATAAATGTAGCTTGTGTTATCTAAAAATATGCTAAATATGTCTAATAGGTTTAGCCGTTGGAGTGGTTTTTTTTTATAAATATTATATATATTTTTAAAATTCTTATGGCCACATAGATATTATTCCGCATTGAAGATGTTGAATCTACTTTGAATGCTGTTGCCACTAGGTGCTAAATGAGGTAAGGTGGACTATACGTACATAAGGGGGGCATTGCAGTTAACTTTCACGTACCGGAGGTTCTATCCGATGAGAGGCCCTAGTATTCGAATATAAATTTATATAAATTAATTTGATGGATTAAAAATCTGATCTGATATAAATATCAATTATGTATGATTTGATCCGTTAAACTCTCTTCTGAGTAAATATAATTATTTGTATATAAAAATATATGAGTATCATGTTCCTAAGGATGACCTTAGGTAATTACTTAAGTTTAAAATAATTCCTCATACAAATACATCATAGCTTTATTGTAATTACAAATTTTTTTATATATTTACAAAAATTCCACAAACTTTTTATACTAAAAAATATTCTAACTTGAGATAATTTTCTTAAGGTCAATCTTAATGGCTTTTTTCTCAAAATATATAATATTAAAAAAAATCAATAGAGAACACTTTTTAACTAGAGACGAGAGACCATATGTACCGCAGACATAAGATGAATATAAAATGTATTGTAAAATAATATGTACGGCAATATTCTGCACAGTATACACATGATTCTGACTGTCTCTAAGTTCTTTAATTAAAGAGAGATCTTCATTCTATATAATATATAGTAATTAATAAAATAAAACTTCAAAACCATATTCTTCTCTTTCTCATACATGTTTCAGCTGATCGGACTTAGAGGTCATTCAAAACCTTTCTTGTTACTAAATTTTAAGAACTGAATCTTTTATTTCATAAACATTCTAATACAATTCTTACTAAATATATTTAAAGACTTCTAAGATATGTAATAGTTTTAAAGATGGAATTGAAAGAGTTATGTCTGACTATTTTAGTTTCAATGCAAATAGTTATTTTATGTTGTCAAGTTTATCATTCAAATTTAACTCGATATATAGATTTCTAATGATTTCGAATTTTACTATAAAGGTTTTATTGTTCAATTAATTTTAGGATAGTGATATATGCACACCCTAATTCTCTTTTGGACTAAATTACTCATTATCTTTCATTTGGTCTATATTTAATGTTTCATTAATTTGCTTTTTTAGTCTTTTTTCATTTTAATATTTAATATCTTGTTTATATTTTAATATGACCATCATAATATGGGGTAAAACCTTTTCTAGGAATCAAATTAAGAATATGAGAAATAAATTATAACAAGTCAATAAATAAATGTCTTGTATTTAAGTGGTGGAGTTTGAATCAGTCCCGGGACGATTTTTGGATAAAACTGAAAATTTAACTACATATTCTTATTTTTTTAAAATTTTAAAATCGAAACCATAGGTCAAGTTTCAGTTTAAAAAACTTCATCAATTATCGTCATTTCGGTTTAAAAAACGTACAATAAAACCTCGATAAATTATAGTCTCGAGATCAATAAATTTTATTAATTTATCGAGATTATTAAATTATCGAGATAATATTTACATTAATTCTATTATGTTGGAATCGAAATTTTTTATTAATTAATCGAGATTATTAATTTATCGAGTATTAATTTATCAAAATTTTACTGTATTACATAAAATTTATAAAACAAAGAAAGATTTAAATTCAATTTCGAATTCTACTCATGCACAGTAAACTTAACCATAGACGGCTTAATACCATTTAAAGAATGACAATAACATTAACGTCGAATAAAAAGAAGGTATAATCTCACATCCTAACTCACATCCCTCCGTAAACCAGAAAAAGCAAGTCAAAACAACGAATAGCTATACTTTAGGTACATCATGTTTGTACATTTTATTTTAAAAAAATTATATAACTTGTATAAATATATTTATTTATTTATTTTATTAATTAGATTTTCAGTTTTTTTTTGTTCGGTTTAAGCCACAATTGTGGTTATTAATTTTTTGATTTTAGTTGGATCAGTTTTCATCAATTTAGGTTTCGAATTCGGATTTTTTGATTTTTTGTTCAAATCACTAAAATATAAATAATATAATAAATGTTATTTACCAAAAATACAATTTTTGAAAGTTTTTTTTGTGATTTTTCCTTTTTCTGAAAATATTTGCGAAAATATCATTCAACCAGAATTAACTAGTATACAACTAAAATTCGAGGTTGATTTTGGTTGAATTCGAGATTGAATGTAGTTGCATAAAATTGTTGAGTTTGCATGTAGTTGCATATAATATAAAAAAAGGTATTTTTGCAAATTATTTTTGAAAAAATGTATTTTTGTAAATTAAAAGGTATTTTTACAAGTTTCTTTAAAAAATGATGATATTTTTGCAAAAATATTTTTTAACCTAGACATTTATGAAAAAAGCCCTTTAATAAAATGAAAAAAGACTTACAAAGAATGAAAAAAGACTTAAAAAGCAATTCGGTGAAAAATTAAATGGGCAAGAGAAAACAACATGGGTACTTTAGTCCAAAACAAAGTTAGAGTGTACATAAATCACTACCCTTAATTTTATATATCCCAACATTATCATCATTTTGTTATACTCTCTACATTTCATATTATGTGTCCATTTTGAGAGGGGAAAAACTTCATTTTAAGTGTTTTGTTATTTATCTCATGCAAATATGTAAAGTGTTTTCTTAAAACACTCTTTCTTTTATATTTCTAATATTGACTAGATTAAACACATGAAGAAATCGAGGAGTTACTTACAATACTAAATAAGATTACTCCTATGTTGTGTATAAAACCCTTTCTATTTCACATAAAAATATAACTCACACTTGTAATTAATGAGAATTAGTTACACTTCACACATCAAATTATGAGAAAGTTGTTGTATTCTTATTTAATTACATGAGTAAATTTATAAACAAAGTATGACATTAAATACTTCTTAATATATATAAAATTTGCAAAGTGGACATATATTGTGAGATGGAGGAGTAGTAAATAGGAAACGATATGTGTATTAATATTATTATAATTAACGAGTAACTATATAGTCTAATATCATCTTGTTACGGTAAAAGTGTTAGTCCCATGTTTTAATATTAAAATCAATTGGATTTGATATCCAATCTAAATTACGTGTAATCCGAATTGAGTATATATAGCTTCAGTTTTAAAATATCCAAAATTTTATCAGATCCGAAAATAATTAAATTTAAACATGAATTTAGGGTGATTTGATCCAAACCAAATGTATTGAAAAGTAGAATTCTGAGAAACTAAACAAATATTATGTAACTTATTCTTTTAGAAGGAAAAAAAGAGTAACTTGCATTTTTATGCACAAAATGCAAATTTGTATATTTAATTTAATAAATTACACTTCACATTCTAAATTTTAAAAAATAAATCAAATTACAACCTCTTATATAATTAGATGCAAGTTTTTTTTTAAAACAATATTATTAATATAAATATGTTTACTAATTATATACTCTTTCCGTCCCACCCAATTATTTACATTTGGATTGGGCACAGAAGTCAAGAAAATTATATAAAGTATTATCGAAGAGAAGGAAAAGTGAAGGAAAGAGAAGGAAAAGTGGATAAAGTGGTGGGATTAAGTGATATTTAGTTGATAGATTTGAAAAGGTGGAGAAAAATAGTGGGTGAGAATAAATTTTATAATATAAAAATTTATTATTTTTAAAAAATTTTGAAATGTAAAAAATTTGATGGAACATCTAAAATAGAAAAATGTAAAAAATTGAATTGGACGAAGGGCCATATTATATATTATATAACCCGTCATTCTACTGATTAATAGGCCGATCAATTGAAGAAAACGTCATCCATCTTTTAGAACAAGACATACATTACTAATTTATTCAAATAATTGTAATTTACTCAAATTATTAAAACAAGTATATGCATATTATAAAGGGTGAAGAGCCCAAACGCCTAATTTTCATTTTGGGTGGACTAGAATGTCCGTTAGACCATCATAATGGGAGGCCATTTAGTGTCTTGGGCCACTCAAAGTGGAAATGAGCTGTTGTTTTATCTCTTTTTTGCGTTGCAAGGGTAGAGCAAAAAGTGGCCACGGCCAACTCCTGTGATTTTGCAGCTTTTTATTATTTAATTATTATTTATCTAAACAAGTGTAGATCATGTTTTGTGCATTTTACTACAATTATAGTATAATAAGAATGTGGCCAGCTTGAGTTGGTCTTGTAGCATTGGAGTGCTTCGGTCATTTTTTTCAAAAGCCATTTAAAACTTATGTAGCTACACATGGGACCGATAAAAAGAGGAAGTGGGCAAAAACCATTGTGGATGCTCTTAGCCCGAGTTGTTGTAGACCAAATTACCGACCGTATATTCCGGGTCATGCGTAAAATGGATACACTGTACAGATATGTGACAATAACGCACAGAGTGATGAGGTTTCTTAAAATTACAGGACACGCACAGTAGCAGTTAAGTTTATACCATTTGCTAGGGGCCACTTGCTAGGGTAGGGTGCACACGGTTGCTTAAATTAAATAAACTAACTCAACCTGATCCTTGTTTGGGCCGATCTGATCGAACTGTTGTAAAATGTAAACCGAAAATTAAAATGGATTAATATTTTTCTAGAGAGAAAAATGCATTTTATGTAACTGCACTTTGGGACATCCACTACGTTCCACGGTAAAATTTAAAATTCTACATAAACAACATGTGCGAGTTGAGCGTTCTAAGTGGAGCCATTTTCGACACATTAAAATTTTACGAGCTACTCCCTCCGTCCCATAATTCTTATCTCATTTTGATTTTTCAAAATCAAAACTTTTTAACTTTGACAAACAATTTAAAAATATTTATTTATAATTTTATGACTTTACAAATTGATTCATAAAATAGAATAGTTAAATTTTATTATAATATTTTTTAAAAATATATATATTATTATGCAATATGTTTAATTTATTGGTCAAAATTGATTAATTTGACTTTGAAAAGTCAAAATGAGACAAGAAATATGAGACAGATGGAGTATAAAATTTCCAAAACATATCTTGTTTGAGCTATAAAATTTTACTTCTACAATTGAATATCCTCGAGCAGTACTAGCAACAAGCAATAGAAGTGCTTTTATTGCAAATTTTTTCTTATGAGAAGTGCTTTGGTTTCTTGTGCCTTATCACACTTTGGTTTCGTTAATTCTCATAGGATTATTGTTTAGGGTGCCCTGAATCTTTATGATCTAAAATATCACATGGCAGATGTTTAGTTCTCTGTTATGGTTAATGATAGAGTAGACAAAACATGGTTTGTTGATAGTGTAGGAAAATTAACATGAGTTAGGAAACTTTATTTGTTGGGTTAAACCCAATAGGCAATATGGTAGTATAAGTTTTGGAGTTCAAGACAAATATTGGTAGTATAATAATTTTATTTAGATAATTATCATCTATGGTAATAATTATATTCGGACAATTATTATAGATGATACGTCTTGGGTAGGTAATTAGATACCAAGTATGATTAGACTTGTATAACAAATATATTAAGTCTTGGTGACTAAGTTTGTGATGACTATATATACATAGTCTTATTATGTTTGATAGGTCATGCTTAGGTATTGTTAGACTAAGTATTCGTGATTGATTGGTTGTATTATTGATAACTGTTTTGATTAATAATACAAGCTGGGACGTGGGTTTTCTGCGTAATATAATTTTGTTGTGTGTTTTGCATTGTTTGGTTATCTCGGGTTTTGCTCCATAACAAGTGGTATCAAGAGCCAAGGTTCGTGATGACTGAGGAAAATTCGAGGTTGAATTGTTTAATGGAAGAAACAATTTTAGGTTATGGCAGAGGACGGTGAAAGATATGTTAATTCAGCGAGGGTTATATGCAACTCTTGAAGATAAGAAACCTATTGTTGTTGAAACTACAAAGTAGAAAGACATGAAGTTAAGTGCGGCATCCACAATCTAGTTGGCCCTTACACCGGAAATCAAGTATGATATTCTTGAGGAAGTTAACCCTAAAAATTTATGGGAGAAGTTGACAAAGACATATAACTCGAAGTTTTTGGCTAACAAGTTACTTTTCAAGAAAAATTTGTTTGGGCTCAAGATGGAAGAAACTGGGGATTTAAGAGATCATCTGAATCGTTTTAATGGCTTGATCAACCAGTTGAATAATTTGGATGAAAAATTAAAGGATGATGACAAAGTTGTACTTCTACTTGTGTTTCTACCAAAGAAGTATAGTACTATGATTACTTCTTTATTGGTTGGGAAAATGACGTTAGTTTTGGATGAAACCGTTGTTATTCTTCTGGAGGCTGAAAGATTAATGAAGCAAGGATCGAGTGACGCATTAGATGAAAGTGCACTTGTTGTGGATGCACACGACATGAAAAGGAAGTCTGGTAAGAAACATAACCCGAATATCAAGTGCCTTTATTGTGAAGAAGTGGGTCATATACAATCCATGTGTCCCAAAGCAAAAGATGACTTGAAGGAGTTGAAGGAAACATGAGGGAAGGGTAGTTTTTCGCTCGTAATAACTGATGATGATGTTCTTTTGGTTCAAGAAGACAAGGGATCAAAAGAAGAATGAGTACTTGACTTCGGATGTTCTCATCACATATGTGCTAGGAGAGAGTAGTTCTCGTCCTATAAAGAGTGTGAAGGAAAGAGGGTAAGTTTTCCAAACGGTAAGAGGGTGAAAGTTGTTGGCATTCGTGAGGTAACAATTGTAACGATTGAGAAATTTACGTGTATTTTATAACACTTTGAAAATTTAGCATATAACTTATTTTCACGAAGTGTGTTCAATACCAATCTCAAGTATTTTTCATTTTCCTCCTTGCTCGTAGAGTATATGAGAATGTTATCAATAAACACAATAACGAATTGATCTAGGAAAGTTTTAAACACCCTATTCATCAAACCCATAAAAGCAGCTGGAGCATTAGTTAAACCAAAGGACATCGCCAAAAATTCATAATGTCCATACCGAGTTTGAAAATCAGTTTTAGGTATATCTTGCTCTCTCACCTTAAGTTGATAGTGCATAGACCTCAAACCGATCTTAGAGAAGTAACAAATTCCCTCTAATTGGTCAAACAAATCATCTATTCTCAGAAGTGGATATTTATTTCTTAAATGATTTTGTTAAGCTCTTTATAATCAATACACAACTGCATAGTTGCATCCTTCTTCTTGACGAATAAGATAGGAGCACCCTAATGAGATACACTCGGTCTAATAACCCCTTTATCTAGAATATCATGTAACTGAACTTTAAGTTCACGTAATTCTGAAGGACACATTCGATAAGCCTGAATAAGATCAATATAAACTCAATCTCTCATTCCAGAGGTAAGCCAAGAAGATCATTTGGGAAAACATCAATAAATTCATAGACAATAGGTTCATCACCGATAACTGAAGATAATACCTTTATCTCCTCAATGAGAGCCAACATCCCAATACAACCATTCTGAATAAGCCCTTTTGTTCAGGCCACTGAAATCAAACTCAAAAAAGGGAAAGGTCTAACTTCTTGATACTGGAAAGAAGTTGTACTAGGAGAAGAGAAACAAACAATCTTGGAGAAGCAAACTAAACTGACACGATAAGAAGCTAACCAGTCCATGCCCAAAATCAAATCAAAACCACGAATGCCTAATAAGATAAGATTGGCCGATAATATATGACCTGATAATGATACTGGACAATCCTTAATCACATGAGACGGAGCAAAACAATTACCCAATTGAGAGTCTATAGTCAAATCAAAGTCTAATGGTTGAGATCAAAACCCAACAAAGATGCAAATGTTGGAGTAATAAAAGAATGAGTAGCACCAGGATCAAATAAGACATAACAAGTAAGTTGATTGATCGAAATAATACCAGTAATCACATCATTAGAAGCGGTATCATCTGTTAGTTATGAGTCATATGAAACTTACACAGAAGGTGGCAAACTTATATGTTAATTTCTTTTTACTCTTACTGATCTTAGTAAATTTTGTAGCTTAATTTGAAGGTGTGTAATCTATAAATGAAATAGCGGAAATAAGAATAATAGAACACACACACAAATTAACTATCAATCAAATATTTTATTAGAAAGAAATTGCTATAATCTGAAATTCAAACTTGAATTTCAGCTTTTTGTCCTTGATAGAAAACAAGGTATGAATTTTAAAACTATTCAACACACCAGACTTGTGAAGTTGTGCAATGGCTAAATAGACAACATGTCTTGTTTGAAAATGCTTTCACAGACTGGATACTATAACCAAAAATAGACAAAACTTCTTTGCATTATACACAATCTATTTCTAGCTAAGTCCTTTGATTTGACAGTCTGCTCCATTCTGTTTTCTTCCTTCTGTCTTTGTCTTGTTCTCTCTTCAAGCTTCATTGTAGGCTTGTCATTATCAGACTCAGGTTTGACTAACCTTTTTCATGAGAATGCTTGGATTACTAGTCTGTATCTTCTATATACTTCCTTGAAATTAGCTTCATTGAGTTGATCGAATACTCCATATGTTGTCTATTCGATAAGTCATAATGTTTGGCTTCTCGATCGAGTACTTTTGTGACTTTTCGATCGAGTACTTCTGTGACTTCTCAATCGAGTACTTCTATGACTTCTCGATCGAGTACTTTTATGAATTCTCGATTAGTTTTCTTTAATACTTCTTGATTAGCCTGTTGTCTTGCGACTTCTCGATTAGATTACTATTGTTTAATTACTTCTCGATCAGACTCAATTACTTGACTTCTCGATCATTTGGTTTTCTTGACTTCTCGATCAACCATACTCCTTTACTTCTCGATCACTCACATTCATAGACTTCTCAAATACTTCAATGCCTAACTTCTTGGTATTATAATTCTGAACTTCTTGAATGCTTGAATAGCTTACTTCTCGAATGATCATTTCAGACTTCTCTATTCAAGACTCTGAGACTTCTCTATTATTTCATTTCATACTTCTCAAATGACTTGACTTCTCTATTAGTATATTTATTTAGAAGAATTTTTAGCTTGAATTCTTTTATTGATGATGACTTGTTCATCCTGATGCATGATCAACTTTCACTTGAATCTTCTACTAGGGTATTATTGAAGTGACCAATATTTATAAATTTTGAATTGAGTAGAGAAAACTTCTAGCTGAAAATTCAAGTACTTCTCTCTCATCCACTATAGCATCTCCTTCATGCTCACAGTTTTTTTGACATACATCCATTCATCAATATTGGCCTCTCCTCCTTCAGTCATCTCAACATTTTTATCTTTTATCTATTCTTGATCTTTGGCATATTCAAGTAGAATAGTTACATAGTCTTCATTTGGGAGGTGAGAGGTGAGTAGTTGCTAAGCACAATGATAGAACCCATCATACTGGTCACCATATAGTTCTTGTAATTTCTTTTCAGGTAGAATGGTGCTAGAATATGGTCCTGAATCCCGGTCATGTTGCACATGTTCCAGCCATTGAGACAATAAGTGAGATATAGGAGCACTACCTGTTACAGTGTGTCCATCAGCCTCTATTTCTTCATCCAATTTCTCAAATGAGTCATCAATAGAGTCTGGATGAATAGGTGTTTCCTCCTTAGGAGTCAATCTTTGAATGACTTGGGATTGTTCAGGGGATGCCATTTACATGGAGTGGAGGTCCCCTAGATTTCCCAATATCTATGAAGACATCTTCTCCAATGGCTCATGAATGAGGCCAATGAGGGGTGTTACAATCTCTTCCATAGATTCTAAAGTAAAAACTCATGGAGCCTCTTTGGTTTTGATGGTGACAACAAGATATGCCTCATCATGCATTCTCTCACCAACAAGATATGCCTCAACATGCATTCTCTCACCATCTAAATGTGTGTCCTGAGTGGTGAGCAAGATATCATGCACCAAGTCACTTGATTTTGGCTCATCAGAAGAAGTAGATTCCTAGTGATCAAAGACCTCTTGTACACTACTTTGCACAATTGTTGAGAAGAAATTTGAGAGGTGAAAGAAGGAGTTTGTGTAGATATGAGTGTTGGCAACTCCCCCTGAGAAAATGGGGAAGTTTCAATAGATTTTCATATGTGCACTTTTGTCTCCTTTTTTACTAAACAACTATCATCAATAGTAGTGAATTCCTGTGATGGTGCAGACTCTTTACAGATTGGAGTGGGCTGCTTCCCAAGTTCAATAGATACACCCTGTTCAGGGAATGCACCTAGTAACAAGTTTAATCCCTGTGAAACCTCTACATCATATTAGGAGGATGTAGAGTGGTATGTTGTGGCTCCTTTCTTTTTATTTCTCCTAGTTAGGGAGGCCACATGTGACTCAAGTTCATTTGTTTCTTCCACAACTACATCTAATTTCTTAACAACTGGTTTCCTCTTTCTCTTCTTTTGAACCATGGCCTGTTAAGAGGATACGGAGGCTGTTTAGAGGATGTGGAGGTTGGCTCACTAGCATATAAAGGAGTTGAAGAAAGGTTTACAGTTGGGTTAAGAGTCCCTGGGTAAGGAGCATTTGGTACCACAGCCTCCATGGGACCCTCTAATGTAGTAATGTAACTATATTTAGGCTGCAATAGTTGATACCCTTCAATACACTCCTCATACGAGGTGTGATTTGAATAGGTACATTCACATTGTTTCGTCTATCCAATGTAACAAAAATAATTTTTGACATGGATTTACTATAGCCAATTTTGTTTTTGTTCTTCCCAGGTAAATCAATCAACTGAGCATTTTTAAAATTTTGAATTGATTGAATAAAATGAGGGAAGAAAATCTCATTACCTCTCTTGGGGATCCTGGTTATGAGTTCCCCAAGGACATTTCCAGTTTTGTATCTACCCTTGAAACTGCTTCTAGGAGTTTTGCTTCTACTTGAGGAGCCAAAGTTTTGTTTTGGTTTGAAACCTTTGTTCTTTTTTAATCTTAGATTTCAAAACTTTTTGGCCATGAATGCCATATATTTACTGTCCATTCCTTCTAACTCCTCAATAGTGTATAATTCATCCTCACCAGGTTCACTCTTGAGAGATTCATCATCTTCCTTATCTTGATCTGTAATTTCTTCAATCTCCAGCTTTTGACTTGTAGCATTCTTTTCCATCTTTATGGATTTATTTGAAACCAAGGCACTAGAGATATTTGTCATTTTCCCTCTGTTGGCTAGAATAGATTTCTTTTGGAAGAACTCTAATTCATAAGTCTTTAAAATTCTATACAATGTCTCAAGGGGAAGTTTTCTCAAATCCATTCCTTCTCTAATGGCAGAAATCTTGTGTTATAGGTGCTCTAGAAGGGTTATCAAAAACTTCATGTTTTTCTCTATGGTTTCATAGTATTTTTCATGCAGTTGGAGGTCGTTAATCAATTTGTTAAACCTTTCAAAGTCCTCAGTTATGCCTTCATTTTTTTGACATAAAAGCCTCATATTGTGAAACCAAAAGTTGCCTTTGATTGTCTCTAACTTCTTCGGTGCCTTTACAGAATATCTCAATGGTTTCACAGATGTATTTGGCTGAGGTGAAATTGACAATATTGTTATACATAACAATGTCCAATGACTCAATGAGTATGAGCATTAAGCTATTGTCAAGAAATACCTTTTCTTTCTCAGTGTCAGTGTACTGAAATGGATCTTTAAGTATCCATGTTGCAGGAATCACTTCTAAGCCACTTGTTATTTTAGGGACTAGTGTCACAGGCATGAAGGGTCCATTCTTCAGTATCTCAAGATACATGGAGTTTGCAGCCTTTATGATCATCATCATTTTTATTTTCCAAAGATTGTAATTTTCTCTATCAAATGGAGGAATCTTGATACTGTTAAGTTTCCGTGAACTCATCTTGATCTTTTTACTGTTTGTATGTCAACAACTTGTGCACTTATACCACTTGTTAGTTATGAGTCATATGAAACTTATATAGAGGGGGGTGAATGTATATGTTGATTTCTTTTTACTCTAACTGATCTTAGTAAATTTTGCAGCTTAATTTGAAGGTGTGTAATCTGTAAATCAAATAGTCTTGTTCTTGAGAGAAAACAAGGTATGAATTTTAAAACTATTCAACACACCAGACTTGTGAAGCTTTGCAATGGCTAAATAGACAACATGTCTTGTTTACACATGATTTTACAGTCTGGTTATTATAACTAGAAATAGACAAAACTTCTTTATATTGTACACAATCTATTTCTAGCTTAGTCCTTTGATTTGACAGTCTGCTCAATTCTGCTTTCTTCCTTCTGTCTTTGTTATGTTCTCTCTTCAAGCTTCATTGTAGACTTGTCATTATCAGACTCAGTTTTGAATAACCTTGATCATGACATTGCTTGGATTACTTGTTTGTAGCTTCTGCATACTTCCTTGAAATTAGCTTTATTGAGTTGGTCGAATACTCCATCTATTGTCTATTCGATAAGTCATAATGTTTGGCTTCTCGATCGAGTACTTCTGTGACTTCTCGATCGAGTACTTCTGTGACTTCTCGATTGAGTACTTTTGTGACTTCTCGATTAGATTAATATTTCTTACTTCTCGATCAGACTCAATTACTTGACTTCTCAATCATTTGAGTTTCTTGAATTCTCGATCAACCATACTCATTTATTTCTCGATCACTCACATTCATAGACTTCTCGAATACTTCAATGCCTAACTTCTCAATATGATAATTTTGAACTTCTCAAATGCATGAATAACTAACTTCTCGAATGATCATTTTAGACTTCTCCATTCAAGACTCTAAGACTTATCTATCGGTTCATTTCACACTTCTCGAATGAATTGAATTCTCTACTAGTATATTGTCTTAGAAGAATTTTTAGCTTGGATTTTTTTATTGATGAGGACTTGTTCATCCTGATGCATGATCAACTTTGACTTGAATCTTCTATGAGGGTATTATTGAAGAAACCGCTATTTACAACTTTTGAATTGAGCAGAGAAAACTTCTAGCTAAAAATATACATAATACATTACAAGTCACAACCTTATTACAAGAAGTGTTACAGTGTTACAACTACATTACAAGTAACAATGATCAAACTAGGTAGGCTTGCTTGGATCCAACAGCATCACTAGCCATCATAGCATAAACTCTTCCTGAAACCTGTGATTTTTTAGCACTTTTATCAGTAGTTTGCTTCCCTTTTCCCTGATTATGAAGAGGCTTAGGACATGTACCAATCTTGTGGTCTGTTCCACCACAGTTAAAGCATGCACCAGTGATACGATAACATGCACGCGTACCATGAAACCTGCCACAAGTCTCACAATTCTTTGAAATCTGGTCATATGTCTTCCCTTTCTGATTACCTTTCTGATTCGGTTTATTATTCCCATAAGTCTGCTTGTTCTAAACTTTCGCTTTGTTGTGTGCTGCATTATCATCATCTCTATCCTTCCTTTTACCTTTCCATGGTGAATGAGCTTCCAGAATTCTTTCCAACCTCATTGCTTTGTCAACAACATCATAATAAGTATCAATGGTAACATTAATCAAATTAGATTGAATTCGGAACCTCAAACCATCAACAAACTTGCGAATGCGATCACCCTCAGTAGCAACCAGTAATGGAGAAAACCGAGATAAACGGGAGAATTTCTGCTCATACTCAGTAACTGTGTCATCCCATTGTTCTAACCTGGTGAAATCTCTATACATATTATCTCTCACATTTGATGGGAAATGCTTCTCGAGAAACAAATTCTGAAACTGTCTCCAACTCATGGTATTAATTTGTTGATTGGTTCTAGTGTGCTGAATCATTCTCCACCATTGATCTGCATCACCCTCCAATTTGAAAATTGTTAATTCAACCTTTTGCCTATCAGTGCACCTGAGCACATTGAAATACTTTTTGATCTTGTTTAGTCATATCTTTGCTTCGGTAGGATCAACCGCTATGCTAAAAGATGACGGTTTCAATTAACAGAATTGACGAACAATCTTAGCAAAAGTCAGCTCATTCTCTGGATTAGGTCTAGGAGGCATCTATAAGAAAGACATAAGAGAATTTATTAACCACATAATAATGATAATCACATAACAAATGATAATCACACGCACAAACCCCAAATATTTTTCTATTAGTCAATGGACGCAACCTAGGCTCTGAATACCAACTCTGTCACACCCCATTTTTGAGGCGCGACCTCAATGCTGATAATCAAATCTAAAGTCAGAGTGCGTAAGCTATATGACGATTTAATAAAAGAAAACCATAATTTTTAATAAGTCTAGATGGCATCATTTCTACTCTTATTACCTAATAAGATTCATATCTTAGAAATAATAGAGTTTTGAAAGCCATAAATCAGGCTGTAAAATAAAACAAGAGTATTAATTTAAACTAATGAGGGTCTAAAGTTTGCCAATTTATTCAACTCATGAGTTAATGAAAACTACTAATGGCCGATTACCCAAGCAACCATATCCTCACTGTGAATCTAATCATCAATACTTGAGGAAGGAATGAAATAAAGAGGGTGAGCGAACAAAGCTCAGTGAGGTGGCCGAAGGGCTCAAAAAATAAACAATAATACGAATTGAAGGACAATGACGAATATACAATGATGAATATATGATCAAAGCAAAAACATATAAAAGATATGATGGATAACAGTGATATAACCAATAAATCAATTTCTTTCTAATAACGGATGACAAATAATGTGATCATGTAGTGTACGAATATCAAATACAAATACTAATACAAATGCATTACCAATATGTAGAGGTGTTTCACAAGGAGCCACCTTTAGGTTACATGTAAACATGCCTAATCAAGTGCATAAACTTACACTAAGAAAACATTATCCTAGTGGTTCCCGATTAACGTGCCAAATCGTTTTAGGACCAATCACTCGTAACTAATGATCACCGAATAAACTGATAGCAAATGAACAAATATCAAATAAGTAATAAGCATTTACGAATGTAAAAATTCAAAAACAAAGAATTGAATACCAATGAACAATGCAATCTGAATGCTGAAAAAGGATCGCAATGTACAACTTAAACTAATTTGAATTTAAACAGCAGATGAACTAAGATTCTGGTACAATGATGAACTAAAGAGTTAGAGTACGTTCAATAAGGATTCCAGAATGATAAGATTCATAATAAAAGAACAGATAACTAATTTCTTATGAATTTTAGAAGTTCAAGTAACACAGTAGAAATTATTCAGGACCAGATTATAGTAAAAGCTGATTTTAATAATGAAGACAATTTGATCTCAATTTGATTATAACTAGACAATTAAAGAGCATTCTCACATGTTTCATAATCGATAAAAATCACAATTTTATGACGAACAACAAAGGAGATATGAATTTTAGAACATGGAATATCTATGGAGAAAAATATAAATAGCCCTGGATTTTTGTAAGTCAGTTTAGGCAATTCAATCAATTAAAAAAATCCAATGGAACTGAGAATGAAAAAATATATCTCAAGCTTTCCAAATTGATATCATGATTAATTTTTCGACATACGATCAATTTATAGTGAATTTTTTAACATAAAAAAAAGTGTTCACAATCTAAAACTGAAGGGTAACAAAGAATGCAATTTTGGACACAGTTAGACTCCGATTTCACAGAATATGCATTAGACAAAAATTGTAGATATCGAAACAAGATTTCAAAAATGTTAGGATTCAAGGAATTCCAATCCCAAACGAATTAGTTATGAATTTTACAACAGGTCTGAGTTGCAGATTTTTATCACATACGAATTTCAGCATAAATAAATAGGAAGACGAACATGAAGAAAAGAATAAACCACAAACCCTCACCTTAGATCAATGGAAGAATACAAGAAGTCTCTTTTAAAGCTTGTTCTCTTCCCAAACCTTAGAATTCAAGTGCGACACTAAAGAAGTTATATAGAATAGGTTTAGAATTATATATAACTTGTATATATACTATTCTATTTTCCAGATACCTAATAGAAGTATAATAATAATATAATCTTTTATATTATTATTAATCATATTCCAATTATTATTAGAACTAGTAATATGTCCATGCTATGCATCAGTTTTAACTTATCTTTGGAAATTATAGTTAATTAATTCTATAATTAAATAAAAAACGCACTCGATTTTAACTCATCACTGGAAATTAAACTAAATTGATTCTATAACTAAATAGAAAAATTATGGAAATTTTAGTTGTAAATGACAATATAATTTATTATTCAAAATTATTTGGAATATATTGGAATACCATATATTCAAAATTATTCCAAAATTTAAATATTGAATAAATTAATTTGACAAAATTATAAAATATGTAAGTTTGAATATTAATATACCTATGATATTATATAAAATTACAAATTAATTTTTAATTTTTTTTAATATTGTAGTATAACAAATTATTAAGATTATTTTATACAAAAACTTAATATTATTTATTTGTTATAGTGTCTTGGAACTTTTATTTTGAAAACTTGTCCTAATTAAATTAAAAATATTTGAAATATAAAATTATATTATAATTTATACTGTTAAAGATTAATTTACTAATAAAGTTTGTGAAATTTTTAGAATTCATCTTTATTATTTAGGATACTATCCACTAAAAACACTATAAATATATAAATAAATAATAAAATAATTTATAATATTTTATGCTTTTCATAAAATATATAAGAAATTAATCTCAATCAGAAATATAATATGTAAATATTCTATTTAGTTAAAGTGGAAGTGCATTAATATTATATGATATCTGCTATATAATTCATTAAATTACACTAATTTAAAGCTTCTTTCAAGATCTTCTCAATTATTTTAGCACTTCCAGTTTAGCATAAGGTTGCTGCAACATTAGAGCCGGAAGATCTGTGCTGGACATCCCATCCCATAACTCCACATAAATTAGTAAACAGAACTCCACATCCTATCCCATCATATCTCATCCCGGAAGCAACAAATTGAAATAGAAAACACTAAATTGCTAAACAGAACACCACATCCCATAACACATGATTTTACGAAGCATGCAAATTTATTATGAAAGAGGTGTATTAAAAGAAATTGCAAGAGGTGTACCAAAACAACACTGAAACTCCTATATATGACAAGTACGGGAAGTATAAGAGCGAATGTAATTTCCAAGAAATTGCATTAAGAGAATGAGAGGATCGATTTGAATTTTGATAATATACCTTGTAAATAAAATAGGCTATATTCTATTTTAAATGGCTTTCAAAATAAAATAAGAGGGGTGGGTTTGTAACACAAAATGCATTTCCATCATTCCTTGTACAGAATAAAAGTAAAATATCGATGATTAACAGATCTTCATACACATTAGGAGACAAATTATAAACAGAGTGTGTTAAGTATTACCTGAACTATGATCCTAAGTGGCTTCAGAGATGCCAATCGCCATGGGCATGTAGTATCCAATCTTTTCCTGGAGATGGATGAATATGTTACGATAGAGTAAAAATTTTATATCAAATTCCATGGGAAATATCCATCTGACCAATACTATGGAAAATCCGGAGAGAAATATGGATGAATAAGTTACCTTTATAGGCCATAATAATCAGTTCTTCATAGTTATCGACAACAGTGGGCATCAAATTTTAATATACTGATCTGATAACTGTTTAATAGCTAGTGAAACTTGAAGTTGCACAAATGACATAAAAATTGATAAGCATCACTCTGACTATTAACAAAATACAATGCCGACATCATTAGGCTGAGTTTTCATAACTCTGATAGGCATCTGACCTATATTGATTAGACCAAATACAATAGCTGTTGGGGCGTAATTAAAAACTACACACAACAATGGGGCAGTTATATAAATAATTTCACAAGAACAGACAGATTAAACCAATTAACAAAACAAAGCACGAAGGTAAACATATAAATTAGTAACTGTAAGGATAAGAGAAAAGATAGAATATTTAGTTCTAACAGAAGCTTTACGCATACACTGATAGAACCAAACAACTGTTTAGTCGCCAAGCCTAAACAACACTAACACAAGATGCTATATAAACTTATTATCCTTCCTTTACAAATTCAATGTGGGACAAACCCCACATAACTCATTTCAAACAAGCAACTTCAACTCAATTTCTTTATGGATTACACTAAGAAAATGTCTTAGATCCAAACATGAAAGTTTAAGTTCTCATAGCAAGGAACAACCTCCAATAATTAGTTTCCGGAAATTCCATCAAGAACATATATAAAATATGTCTTAAATTTTCCATTTTCTAACAATAGCAAGGTTTTCACTCTGAGTGCTAAGTGTTTCCTAATTTTCCTCCATGTCAAAATCATGTAAAATAGAATCATACAACCCCAAGTTTTTATTCTTGTCGATGCCATCTATTTCCTGCATATAGGATATGATTGGCCATGATACTCAATTTAGCATAAGGTTGCCTAAATTTATGTATTTTAATTCTATTTCTTATCATTTAAATAAAAAAAATTAACAAAAATGAATACTTCACTCATATATAACACATGTTATTGTATTTTATAACCAATTGATCGTTAACCGAAATTGCAAAACCATTTTAAATGGTTTGATTACGTTAATGATAATTAATTGAATTGAGACGTATTCAACCATTTAGTAACGGTTAATATTGTCCAGAATATCACCAAACTACTATGCACACTTCAATATATGATGATAAAGTAATCAAATTTTTTTTTTTTCATTTTTCACTTTATATAGCTTAATATTAATCCTATTGGATTCACTTTTCATATTTGACTTGAAATTTTAGAATCATATATACCGTTTACTTTTAAAAAATAATTGAAAAAAGATGATAAAATTGTATTAAGAAATAATATATATATATATATATATATATATATATATATATATATAATATAATATATATAAGAATTTATTATATCCACACAATTTTAGGAAGTGATCAAAATCATTATTTTTTTAAAGAACTAAAACAACAAAAAATAAATATTAATTCAAGATCATATACATATAGATCCAAAAATATACAACCAACAAAAAATATATAAATTCTTATATTTTTAAAATAAATATATACTCCATATTATCAATTTTTATCGTTAAAAGTTGTTTATAAAAATGAAAATATATAACGATTTATTTAAATATAATTATAGACCTTATTCGATACATATATATTATATATAGGTATTACTTTATATATATAAGTTCTAATTTATTTAATATAATTTTACTTGAGTATAATTTCTATCAAGTTGAATATAATATAATTTATATTATATTTTTCCTTTATATAAAATGGTAAATAATTAACATAAAAATGTTTCTCAATTTTTCACCAATTTAATCATATTCCTCACTTATTTTTTTAAAGTATTTCACATATATTAAGTTGGCATTATAATAGAAAAATAAAATTTTTATAAATTAGATTTACGTGAAATATATGATTTCACTTTTCAACATTAAAATAAAAATATGTCAATCATTTTAAAATTATCATTCAATGAATTAAATGAAAAGAACAACAATGTTAAAATGTGTTTTAAAATTCAAATTTGATTTTATTTCTTATAACTTTAAACAAAAACAATATTAATAAAAATATAATACTTAACATGTTAGTCAATTTCATATAATAAAAAAGTAATGAAAAAAGCTTCTTTCATTTCCAGCCTCTGAGAAATCACACTTCTGAAACTCAATACTGGATGAGCTCAATGTTCTCCGTTCCTGTTATTGGCACTGCTAATGGCGTAGCTGCTAGATGAGGAAAACTTGGTTGCGGTGCAACTCAGCTCATTATGCCATATGTGTTACTCTGCTTATTCATAGTATTGATTCAACTAAATTGACAGCAAGGAGAATTTCTTTTTTGGTTCTATCTATGTTCCGGACCTTGTCCGCATATTAAGTGTTTTTCTTAGGCCAAGACTTGCCTGATGGCAACTACCCAAGACTCCAAAAATCTGGAGATAAACACAAAGATAGTTTATCACAGGTGTTCTACCATACAGTCAATTCTTATAGAGGGTGGATCTCAGTGCTAACTAATTTCTCACTTTTGGAATTGGCTGGCATAGGAAACCTTCTNATCTGGAGATAAACACAACGATAGTTTCTCACAGGTGTTCTACCATACAGTCAATTCTTATAGAGGGTGGATCTCAGTGCTAACTAATTTCTCACTTTTGGAATTGGCTGGCATAGGAAACCTTCTTTTATTTTCAGCCTATGAAAAAATCACACTTCTGAAACTCCTCATTTGCTCCCCAGTGTTTACATCAGAAAGTAACAAATTGACTGCTATATCAGATTTTTGAACCTTAGCTAGCGGCCTTCACCATATAGCTATCAGCCTTACTTTTCTTGATGCCACCTTGCCTAAGTTGAAAAGCAACAAAATAATAATAGGCTAATTCCTGATCTACTAACCCTTAATTAATCGAGAAACCATTTAAATATACCTCCTCCTTATATCTTGGATTTCGTCAGTTTCTTTATTAGATATTGCTGCACCAAGTTCTATTGAATCAACACTCTCTGCAACTTCATGCATAACGTACATTATTCCAAGAATTATAATGATTAGACAACAATCAACAAATTAAATATTCACCCCAAAGACAGGCAAGACTGGTTATGAGCACAATAACAGCATTTTTAACATCAAATGTACGCAAATCTGCAGCAAGTTGCATTTGATAGATATTCATTTAACATACATATTTAAAATAAACAGAAAATTAGTAGCTTTGTCCTGTCTACAATGGAGATATTATCACTTTACAAAAATATGATCTGCCGCAAAACAACTCTAGCAATATAAAAGCCTGTCATGAGCTGATAAAGATTTTTTTGGCCTTAAAGTTCTCACGTGTTAATACTTGGGAAACCTTCTTTCATTTTGAGGGTCTGAGAAATCACACTTCAATTCTGAAGCTCCTCACTTGCTCCCCCAGGCCCCAGTGTTTACATCAGAAGTAAATTGACTGCAATATCAGATTTTTGAACCTTAGCTGGCAACTGATGCCTGGCCTTCACCATGCTATCAACCTTGCTTTTCCATCCAGGGCCTTTCGCTCAAGATAGTCGAAATCAGATTTTCCATCCTCTATCCGAGCTCCAATTTCAGTGTCAAAGCTCTGATATCTTTTCCAAATAAAGATATCACTAATGCCATCCAGGAAACGTGTATCGTACTTTAAGAATGGCATCCATCTGCCTCCATGCAGATGGCACCAAACCACGAAATTCAGAAGGGTATCAGGTTAAGTAGAGGGAAGATCCAGGTCGATCAAAGAACTTGGTGGAAAAGAATCAATGCTTGATTGTAATAGTGTAATGTACAACAACCATGTTGGTGACTTCTGTGCACAGGCTGACAGAATTCAAAATTCAAGATGCTGGAAAGTAACAGTAATTGCAAATATAAATTCTAGTATGTTAGTTCTCCAACAGGGTTATGAGCCCTTAAACCAACCCATAACATCAATGCATCTCCTCCTTGTTCTTATTACGGAATTGACAGGTTTAATGGTAACAACGACATCACATGGATGTGATCACGGGGCACCTTTAAAACTTTAAGCGGGAGAAGAAAATGATTATCGATGTAGTGAATATATATATGTGGAGAGAGAGAGAGAGAGAGATCACAGTTGTGATTTTGTGGATCACAGATTTAAGATATCTATTTCCTAAAAGGCGGAGTCAAGTCAAAAGTCAAAAGCTAATATGATATTTAACAAAAAGACAGACAAAAGGTCATATAACTTGCCTTCATTAAGCACATTTGAAGATCCATCGCTTTCCCACTTCCAATTTCCATTTGCTCTTGAAACCCCATACGGAGATGTTCTTTCTCTGAGGTCAAGGATTCTGGCCACCCTTGGTAATTATTAAATTTTTGTTCCATTATCTGGCCAGCAGAAACATATGCAATTCCACCTGGATCTCCATACTATCCTTGTCGTCTCATCTCTCTTTAAGAATAACTCAAAAATAGCAGACCTACAAAGATAACATCAAATCAGAATCCAGAAAAAGAGTGCACACATATATAAACATATATACCATTAATATCAAACAGGTAGAAATTAATATTCAAAAAATGTAATAACATAAAAGACATTAAACTAAAAACACAGACATGATAAATAAATGATATACTGGTCATCTGATCAATGATATATTGGTCTAAAATCTCCACATCTATAAAATGAAAGTCACTGAGAACATTGATTTCTTCCTCTAGCTTCAAAACTCTTGAAAGCCGTTCCTCCAGGGTTATGGTGGCATAACATTTTTTCAGTGCTTCAATTTTTCAAATAATTCATGAAGGGAGGCTGAAAATGTTGCAGTTCTCTCCAGATCGAGATCAGGCTCAAATTTATGTTTGTACTTCTGCACAAAATCAACATACTTGTTTATCTGCAGAGAAACATGCTCTACGAATATTGGAGAACTCATGGGAGAAACGCTCAGGAACATTTCCAGTACTGGAAGATGGGTTTTTATAACAACGATGGAGGACAACATATATCGCTCTGAATAGCCACTCTTATGCTAGAGGAACAAACCTCGAGCAAATTTCCAGAAAAAGAACCTACCAATTTGATGTTACATCAAAAAGTGAAGTTTATTAGCAACAATCTCTTTCAAAAAGTCAAGTTTATTAGCAACAATCTATTTCACATTCTTAAACCCGAGAAAATGCATCACATCAATTCGTTTGACATACTCCTCTTGCTTTCTCCTCTCGGTGCGTCTGGCTTCCTACCGATCCAAGAAAAGTTTTTATGTAGCAATTTAAAAGGATGGAACAGGACACTTTATGAACTTCTATCAATTATTATAAATTAGCTAAAATCAAGTTAATTGATGGGATATAATATATAAATATCAGGTGAAAAGATATAACAATCCTTGCAACAAATTTTTCCAGAACAACAGAATCATGGTATTATAATCATTGTCTGTTCCAATAGTTTCTACTTTGCCATCTCCAATACTAAGCGTCCAATTGCTGAAATCACGAATAATCTTATTCTGCAATTCTGTATTACCTGAATTTAACCGCATGTTTTATCCAATGAAATGTGTGTAATATACAGTGATACAAAGCCCATGCAACAATGAATTTTGGTGCAGAAACATCAATATGAACTGTAAACACATCACAACTCTAACAAAAAGACTTTACCTGTGATGCAGGCCTGGATTACCATGAAAGTATGTTTGATAAGCCTCTGCTGAATTTAACGTGCCAAACTGAGATGCCAAGGCCTAGCACTGGTGGCAGATCTCGGTTCATGTATATGCAATCGGCCTTGCTGAGCACTATCGGCTTGAATTATGCATCACCATCTTCACAAAATTGAACAATAGTGAAAATTTCAGATTTTTTTATCCTATGAACCCACCTGTCATACCAACCTCATTTGGACCCCATCCATCTTCAAGCAGCATCTCTATGTTGGCTATTCAGGATTTTTTGCTATGGCCAAAAAAAGATGTGAAAGATCTGATAATTGAAAAGCAGAAGGATAAGAAAACGATTTTCCACAACTTCATAATGATAAGAAACAATAAAACGATTACAAATGCAGAAGGATAAGAAAACGATTGTCATCAAACTTCGTGGTACTCACAACATTGTCCGCAACTTGCTTTCATCCTCGTCCTAATATAATCAATAACACCATCAGCAAGATAGCTTGAACACCTATAACCAAAATATAGCAAATGAAGGTTTTTCGTGCCCTTGTTAGTAAATTTTTAAATTGCCAGGGTGATCACTATTCTTCGAAAAAAGAGGCCTAATACTTACCAGGCCTAACACAGAATCAGATAAAACATACAGTTTAAAAGAACAACAATTTATAGAGATTCTCAAAACAAAGAAAAAATTAATATTTTTTAATAAACATAAAAGCTTGATAAATACCTAGAAAACTCAAAAAGAGCAGCTGGTTTCTGTGAAATATCTAAAACGATAGTTTCAAACTTTTAGTTTGATTATGAGATCCTAGCATCCAGGTATATGTTNTTCAGTGAAATATCTAAAAAGATAGTTTCAAACTTTTAGTTTGATTATGAGATCCTAGCATCCAGGTATATGTTTGTTTAACAATAAAGGAAGAATATTTTCTGCTTCTGTAGAGCAGGGTCAGGATCAGCATTCAAGTTCTGTGTTTCATCATCTGAACTATGAGATATCATATCCTTCATAGCTGGATCTTGAACATGTTCTTCCTTGGTGGCTTTTTTCAAATTCCCCCTAATGTTTTCCAAGGGAGTATTAAGATAATCATCATGTGGGTCGAGACCACTTCGGTTCTGATGAGACATGGTTTCTCTCCAATATGAACCTGGGCGCTTTGTACCATAAAATGGTCTAGAATTTGCATTTGTCCAGCCATGTGCTTTAACCGGAGAATTGGAACTACATGCAGAACTGGACAACACAGATAAACCAAAGTGGTCGGTGTTAAATTATGTGCAATTTACAATTCCCATGAACAAATAACAGACATAAACATCCAATGAACAAATAACAAATAAATCCAAAAAGCAAGGCTTACTGATCTGCATTTACTTTCTTCAAATCCTCCTGAATATGAATAAAAGTTGAATTCATTTATCAATTAATACATGTCTCACCAGGAATATCATGACTTTTATCTTCCTCATCATCAGTCAGATATTCTCCTCGATTCCCTGAAACTTTGAACAATAAATAATGATTGCATAAAACGGTGAGGCATAAAATGCAACACAAATTGGAGTAAGGGTACATACATTTCTATTTAAACTCTTGGTTTCATCCTGTGCTTAAGTAGTTCTTTCCAAACTACAAGGGACATAAAGCGTTATTCTTTTCCAAATGCAAAGTAGAACATGTCTCAGGTTCAAATAGAAATGGATACACATATACAACTTGAACCCAAAAATCCAGAATATCAATTGACCGGGTACCACCACATTGTATCATCCATTTGGATATTTAGCATCTTTTTGCAGCTTGTCTGCTCATGCTTAGAGGAGCTACTATCAACATCAGCAGCACCTACAAAAAATAAAAATATCAAGTAATAATCAAAATAAAAATAGTTGTACAACAAACATATATATGACTTAGGTCGTATAATCATACCTAGCTTAGCAGTTGATTAGAAAATTGTATCTTTTCCTGGTAAAAATCAAATACCTGCACCAGATAGGCATTTAACTTTAGTAAAATATAATAGAGATATTGTAAAGATACATGTCAAAATGTAGTAGATAAAATTTGCAGTATGATCACAGTATAGTACGCCTAGCATACGCAGAATTTAACAGAAACAGAGGAGTTTGCATATGAACTCTAAAACCTCAATGAAAATATGCAGCAATATGTCAAAAAAACCAATACACTAACCTGATGGTTGATCAAGTCCGGTTCCATCATCCATGAACGATTATCAATAATCAACGATGCTTCATGATTTGGCAGTAAAAAGCAAGATGATCGAATCACAATATTACCCGCATATTTTGAATTCCAAGAAAGAAACAGTTATTCTTATCTATATACTTTAGTATTAAATATAATGATTCTTGTCTATATACTTTAAATCTAACAATTAGTATTCTTTCTATGATTAAAATGTTTAACTAAAACGACCCGACTACAAAAATGTTAATTTGGGTTATAATAAGAATGTTTGATACATGCACCCTTAAATTTATTTATGCACATTATGTTTAGATTTTTGGATTGAAATGTCATGTTCCTAACATTATATATTTTAATGATCAAAATCAAAAAATAGGGACATTTCAGTTCAAAATATTCAACACACTATGTATAAATAAATTCAGGCCACGGTGCACCCTATAATAATATGGTACAGATGTTATTTGTATATATATAAAAAGTTTATGTTTATTAATTAATCTGATGCAAAAATCTAGGAAAAAAATTTGTTGTTTCTGATTCCAGTCATTGGCTATCCTAAAATTTAATTCTTCTTGTCAAAAAAAAAAATTAATTCTAATTTTCCAAACTTTTTCCTTGGCTCCTCCAATTATCTAGCATACATTATTTGAAATCCTGCATATCTTTTCTAAAAATCCTCTACATTTGCTTTTTTTTAATTTTTTGGCTCCTCGTACATGATCAAATTTGCAGAACCCCATGTATCATTAATTGTTTCTACCATATGTAAGTGCCTGATTGTGTGTGTATTTTTGCATGTGTATGTATTCTTATTATATCATAATTTGTAGTGCAGATGATAATGCTATATTGCTATGCATGGACATGATAGAGATTACAAGGCTTAATCTTGATTTTTAAGATTGACATGTCTAAGAAGAACGAAACTACGAATAAACCAGTTCGTTCAGGTACTTGCATGCCTTAACTTGTAATTTGTAGCATTTTTCATTTCGTATTCAAGTTGCATGTATTTGTGTCTTCTTCGCGCGAGTTGTTTTCTAAATTATACCTTACATCGGTACCTTCTCTGTGCCAATAATTGAATTTCATGTTGCAAAAGTATTATCTGTTTAATTTGTCGATTATAGTTTTCATGCATATGAATTTTCTAAAATTTTATTTGTTGAATTATGTTATTGTGAACCTTAACATGTATTTTAATGATCAAACCTCTTTAGTGTTTACCTAGCTTGTTTTTGTTGGTTGTTGCTGTATGAATTCGAAACTTAGTTGTCATTATGACATTAAATAGTCAACTTATACAATCGTGCATCAGGAACTTGTCTCTATGGTCTATTATATTTAGACCCAATCACAACACAAGAAATGGGAGTTGTGGCGAAAGTAGAATGGATGTGTTGTTCAGTATGTTCGACCTTTCTGGCAGAATGGTTTCATTTCTTTTTTATTGAGAGACTTTTATGTGCCATTGATGTGTTCAAATTTTAGTGCTTATAATCCTCAACCATCGACTGGCGTAAAATAATATATTATCTCAGACTGCGTATGTGATAAAGTTTTTAATAATGACAAAATCGGGAGTTCAGAAATCTGAGAGCTGTAGTGTAACAAATGCGTTATGAATTAGCCAAAAAAAACCTATTACATCATATCTGTTCCTTGTAATCTTACTTGGCTGAAGTAATGATATATTGAACCACAAGTACTGGCCTAAAATTTATGAGCTGAAGCTTGAGATTTACTAGTCTGAGCTGGGCATCTACTTCTCCGCACACTCAAAGGGAGTAACCTTTTCTGAACCCTTGAAGATTTTTCTTAGAGCTTAATTTCGGCTGATATCAAGGAAAATCAATCTCAAATTTAAGAATTAAGTTGGCTCGTGAGGGTGGGGACTAGATTCCATAGGATCTCAACACCTAAAAATGTCAAGATCCAGTTACAAAATCAAAACAAAAAAGTATCAATCAAAATGTTTTAAGGCTTACCTAACAAATATAAGGCCTTAATGGGTATGAAACGTCCAGACCACAAACTCTGTTTTGAACGACTGAGATTAGTCAATTCATTCAAGAATTTGCATTTTAATGTTCATACAAACTTTAAACATACTGCAGACGTTATATGGTTTGAAATGTGTTGTTAATTTGAACACAAGAGTGTCATGGTCTCATAGGTATACCTGTACTATTCTTGTTTGAATATTACGTTTATGCGTCTTCTACAAGTTGTATTTTTCGATTGTCAGGTCCTCAAGAAAGGCTGAAGAAATTGTTATCTGAAGCTGGCAACAAGGTTTGTGCAGATTGTGGGACACCAGATCCAAAATGGGTGTAAGCATCTCATATCAGTATTAGCTTACAATTTATCAACTTACAGTTATACTCAAATGCGAGAGGAATAAGAATTGTATAAGCATACTTTGTTGTCTTTAACTTTTTCTCTTTTCTTCTACATGCATTGTTAGGAGGGAAAAGGGTAATCAATTATTATGATTTATGAATTAGTTATTGTAACCAGATCACTGTCATATTACCTTTACAGCCTAAGAAAATGAACTGATGAAGTATTCTATAAATACCTGTTGCAGCATTGTACTGGTCCTGTAAAAAAAATCCTACTGCTACGTTTCACTAAATATACATTATTACGTTTGTATTTTATGAATTTGTAGTACATTCATGTTAGAGTTGGTTTTTGCTTATTGCCTTGTCATGATGATCTAATTTTCTGATAACCAGATCTTCAAATATAGGAGCATTTATATGTATCAAGTGTTCTGGAGTACACAGAAGCCTTGGAGTGCATATATCAAAGGTTTAATTTCTTATGATTATTGTCCATCATGCATAATGTACAAAGTTCTGAATCAATAATATCCTTGAAATTTACTGTATTTTAACAACTAGAATTCAATTTTAGGTGGTACCATCTCAACACTAGTGTTCTAAAAAGTCCAGAAGTGAAGCAATGACTGAGGGACATCGATTACTTAAGCATTCTAATATAATATTTTTTTTAAATAGATATAATAGTTCATTCTGTATTAAAATATGATTAATTCAGTATATAATAGTATCTATTCATAGTACCAAGAATAAAAATATAAGAAACTATAAATATGAATTTATACCTTGAATTAATCATTAGAGTTAATCATATACTGAGTCCTGCTTTGACAAATTATACATGTTTCTGGATAAAATTTGGCTTATGCGCCTCTTCTTCGTTATATAGTACAGTAGAAGGACATAACTTTAGATGACCATGTTTATTTTACAGGTTTTATCGATAACACTAGATGAATGGACGAATAAGGAAGTTGATGCTTTGGAGGCGTTAGGGGGCAATACAACAGTAAACTTCAAGTATGAAGGTTCCATCCCAGACAACTTCAAAAAACCAAAGCCAGATTCTTCTATAGAGGAGCGAGCTGATTTCATAAGGTAATAGAAGTAGAAATCTTTCTGTCAACATGTTCAAATGTCTTACAGCATTGAATAAATTATGTTTTTGCAGGAGGAAGTATGAGCTGCAGCAGTTTCTGAAAGCCGACGAACTGATTTCCTGCCCCTTTCCGCATCCATCAGTATCAACTTCGACTTTTAGTAGTTCTGATTCAGAAAAGAAGAAAAAATTAGAGAAGAATGGTAGCAACAAAAGTCAAAGTCGCGGTAATACCTTTCGCTATAGTTGGAGAAAGTCCGAAAGCAAGACTACTAAGAAGTGCAATTCCATGGTAATGATATTTCCTTTCCATTCTTGACTAGGCTCTCTTCACATATGCTACACAAAAAGTAATCAGTCAGAATGTTAAAAGGAATGTATGCATGGCTTACTAATTATATTTTCAGCAAAAGAACTTATGATTTCTTCTCACTACAACTTTATGACAAGCTTGATGTGCTCCACATACTGATGAAACACCCATCTGTGATCTATATTACCTAAAATTTAAAAAACGCTTCTTGTTCATTTAGATAAGTTGCACCTTAATGAGAGAAAACTTTAGGTGCATACACCATAATCCACTTATGACCCCTATTTTTTTAATGGTCAATTGCAGAAATTTAAATATTCAAATACTCATGTCTTCATGATGGCTCATGTTACGGAGAGAAGAGTAATATCACTAGCTATCTTATATTTTATCTTAATGCATTCCGTACACTTTGCAGGTCGGCATGGTTGAATTTGTAGGACTAATAAAGGTGAAAACGGTGAAAGGAAGCAATCTAGCAGTCCGAGACATGAGGACTAGTGATCCCTACATCATACTTTCACTTGGAAGCCAAGTAAGCTTTCTTGTGATGATTATATCATTTCTTGATTCAAAAGGGCTGAATAAAATAGATTAACCGTGAGTGATGAATTTTCTTATGAGTATCTTGTAGTCGGTGAAGACAAGTCCCATTAAGAACAGTTTGAATCCTGTGTGGAAGGATATGCTTATGTTGTCAATTCCAGATGACATTCCTCCTCTAAAACTGGTAAGCCTGTTTTGCCGGGGGGAAATGCATTGGTACAGGTCTTGTGATTTGTGAATATAAAAGATAGCCTTGTGAATCACTGCAAACATTAATGTTACATGAATTTCATGTTGGTTGCCTTGTTTAGATATATCTGGTGACTACTACTTTTTTATATGTTGTTCANTTTGTGAACATTGCAAACATTAATGTTACATGCATTTCATTTGATATAACATACCTCACTACAAGAAAACTTGAAATTGGCAACGGCAGATTTTCGTTGAAATATTATCGTTGTGATATTTTTAAGGTTCCTATTCTCATTTGATATCAAATCATTCTGCAGCACGTATACGACAAGGACACATTCACAACTGATGATTATATGGGAGAAGCTGAGATTGACATTCAACCATTAGTCGCTGCTGCCAAAGCAGCCGATACTTGTAAATATGGAGAGTCAATGCAGCTAGGAAAGCTGATTGCTAGCAAAGAAAATACGCTAATATCTGATGGTATCATCAGTCTAGTTGATGGGAGTGTGAGACAGCAGCTTATTCTCGAACTGCAAAACGTTGAAACAGGAGTGCTAGAGGTTGAACTTGAATGTCTTCCTCTAATGCAATAACAAGTTGAAAGAAGATTGTGATAAAATAATTTACATGTGACCTGTAAATGTGAAACCCTTTTCTGCTTAGCAGAAGACTAATAACAGAGATAAATTTGTGGGAACAATGGATACGCTTTGCATATAAACAACTAAATAAGTTTCTGGTCAATATGGTTTTGTGGCGTTTTATTATTCCATATGTTAAGTACAATGATCAAGTCCTAAAGTTCTTGATTTTCTTTTTAACTTAATCAACCGGTTTTTTTTATCTTCGTCCCCGGTTGTCATTTTAACAAGTTGTGTAGTTACATTGTGTATCAACCTCCAGAATTTTTTATTGAAATATGAAATTTAACAAACCCAAAATATTTAAATAAATGAATGTGTAGTATCTAGTATCAGTACTATGTTAAAAGCAACTTGATTTAGAAGAAATTATAGATGTAATTTGATTTTATTTGGGAAAAGAGAAATAGCCTATAAATTTATAAAGAAAAGGCCCTATATGTCACAATTTGAGGTGGAAATGCCCTAAATGGCACAACTCGTAATAATGGCCCTAAATAGCACTCCAAAACGCTACATAGTGTGGCGTGCTGGAAAAAAGGTGAAAACGCTGTTTCGTGTAGCGTTTTACACTTTTTTTAATTTTTTTCGGGGAAAAACGCTACTTCGTGTAGCGTTTTGTATTTTTTTTTAATTTTTTGGGGGGAAAACGCTACTTTATCTTGGGTTTTGGGGCTAAAAAACGTAACTTAAAGTAGCGTTTTTGGGGAGATTTTTTTTCCTTCAAAACTCTACACGATGTAGCGTTTTGGAATGCTATTTAGGGCCATTTTTTCGGGGTGTGCCATTTAGGGCATTTTCTCCCCAAATTGTGACATACAGGGCCAACACCCAAATTTATACTCGTCTACTTCTATAAGAAACAGTCTTGCGCTTGATCATGAATAACAGCTGGTAAACTTAGTTCAGGGTCACGATGAACTATTACTAGATAGAAACTTGAGAATCACATGTCAGGAAAATAGTAAATGAGTTACCGCAAGTATCGACTCATATACTCACATGACACATACAGTCATACAATAGACTCACATAACAAGAACCGAAAGTAGTGTTCAAGTCTAAAGTTCATTTATTGAAATCATCACTTCACGCATGCTCACTGAACTTGATCCTAGCTAAGAAGGAACAAAGATTTTCCAGACAGCATACATATCTGGATGGAAATGCTTAAACATTTGAAACTGGAATTTGTTATCAGGCAGTAGTTCAATCATCAAGTGATGATGATATCCATTGAGAGTTCCGTCAGCTATGCAAGAAAATATCACTGTCACTAGTAGTCCATTGTAGTAATATTTTAAGTTGACGGAAGAATGAAAAAAGAAGTATTTACCCTTTGGAGTTAGTGAGAGGCTTCAACCTCTGTCACTTCCTCTTGTACTGCGTCACAGTTTGAGGCATACTCTGACGTGTTCATAAAGGAGCTGTTCTTAGACATTTCAACTTCAGCACATACGGCTAGCTTAGTAGATGAAGGTGACTCAGTTGTCTCCAGATTTCCTGATAATTCAATGGGCCTATGAAAGAGCAAATGAGCAACAGTACGATCAATTTGATTGGTATCAGTCTCTGCCTCCGGCGTGATTGCAGACCTGAAAGATGATATAAATTAGTAAGATTCATAAAAAGTAAGTCAAACAATATTGTTTATCTACGATGAACGGTAAAATAATAGTTAATGGTAGAATACTATTATTGCTTAAACTTATAATATATTATATATATGCATCTGTCAATATTCTAATTAAACAACGATGTTTAATTTTATAATTATTCATGTTCACCTAAGCATGATCTTTACATCTCTATCTGTATGTTTTGAATCACTAGATATATAGATGATAGAAAAAGTCACATTCGAGGTCAACCACAGATAAGACGTTAGATTTATTTTTCCAAACTAAAATGAGAAACAAAATGAGAGCTTCGCATTAATCAGTTTTTTAGTACATTTTTTCTTAAAATTGCAGTTGGCATCTTACCTGCTATCAGTATTTGTTTCTTCTTCCGGAAGATTTTCAAGATAATATTCACTTCTTTTCATAGCACTGCTTGTATCTTTGGCATATTGTCTTTGTGTTGCACTTTGAGCCAATCTATATAAGCTATCTCGTATACAGAGTCTTAGTTGAACGTCTAACTGCAAAAAATATAGCTTTAGCAGTGAACTATAACGGAGTCAAGATGTGAATGAGGTAATATTCATGATAGTTCCCAAAACTAACCTTTGCAACAATATCTTGAAGCCGGTAAAGTATGTCATTCTCCGCGGAGCAGTCATCAGTTGCCATAGACATTGTACCAGAATAATCCTGTTCCAAAGGTGAGTTTGTATCAAGAGTCAGAATTGTACATGTACCGTTGTCAGCTTCCAAGTTTCCTCCTATAGGCTGCATCTGATCCGCAATGGTATTCTTCTGACAGATAGAATGTTCAGATTCAGAAGTTTGGTGACCAAACTGTTTCTGCTGCTTTTGAATCGCAAGCATAGCTCGCAGTTGTTGTCGCCGCCTCAACTTTTTAATTTTTTCCTGAGGTGTCATAGTCAAAGGGTTTGCTGGAGAACCTGGAGACTCATTCAAAGTAGTTGATTTACCAAGAGGAACTTCAAAAGCAGAACAAAACNCCAGAACAAAACTGCGACGATATGGGTGTGACAGGATCTTGAAATTGCATACTTGTGTGCCCAGAAGGAGAAAAAAGTGGAGCAGTGACATTATTGTACGGCAGGGGCGCAATTCCATGAAGTCCCATTTGCTGATTGATTCCTAGAAATGCACGTGGCTGGCCAGTCTTTGCATATTGGCCTTCAAGTTGCATATATTGGTCTTCTGATGAAAACCAGGTCCTGGAGAGATCCTGATATGGTCTATCTTCACTTTCTTCTCCAGATCTTTTGTGTCTTCTCAACATATTTTTTTTTCTTGTCATCTGTACACAAGAAACCAACTCGAGCGACACTTTGATGTTCAAAACATAAAGGAAAACCAAACATGAAAATTTGAGGAATATGGCATAATGGATAGGAAGATGTTCAGAAATTCTTAGAGCACATGCAAGGGATAAATTCAGTATCTTATATCTTTCCATTTGCCTATCAGCACACGTGAAATATGATACCTACTCTTTCATGCATGGTGGACAAGTTTTATGTGGTTAATACTTGATGTATCATGTATCTACAAGTTCTTATTTTTTACATATTTATCTTTTATTTTAAGAAAATCTTGTCATGCATACGACTATTCTTTACTTAATACAAGTCTAAGGTCTTTTGCACTAAATAAGTGGACTAAGACCTGCCCATTAATGTTAAAGCTCTAGCATACTACATTTTTTAAATGGAACTGCAATCCTAAACTAGCATTCTTTGTGTCAGTAATACTCTTGCGCTGCCAGCCTGCCAGACATGCACTATATGCAGACTGTAAATTAATTTATTACCAACCTGTACAATTTCATAACATATATAATGTATCCAAAATTTAGAAGCAGAGCAATTTGGGGGAAATTTGTGGGCAAAATGGAACTATGATTCAGGAATTCTTACAGAATTCAGGTAATTATAAATTACCTTGTCTGAAACTTCTGTTGGGACTGCGATATTTCGAGCATCGAGATTTGAGTTAACTTGTAGAGTTTTGCTAACCATATCGCTAGCTATCTGTGAAAATTTAAAAACAATAATTGCCGGATATTATCCAAGACATGACATTTTTGCAAGATAAAAATTGCAACTACAGAAGTGTTAGCTGAACCCAAAAATGAAAAAAAAGCTAACATATGAATGTATTTATCTACTGTAAATACCTTGTCTTCCACAAATAGTTTATTCTTTAGTTCTGCATGTTTTAGATAATTCATGTTTGTACGCCCATTTTGTGGAACCCGAAATGTGAGATCACTCATGTTGTTGTATCCTATGGGAAATGGCTGAACCTGGTTTAACCTGTCCTCAGTTTTACCGCATTGCTCCGATATACTTGGTGCTCCAGACCCTAGAGTTGAAAACTCCATAGACAAGTAATCATGCTTCTCTGGGCTACTAGATATATCTTTTGAAGAGGACCATAGTGCATCAGCATTTCCAAGACTTGCACATCCAAATTTAGGATCATCGCTGCTGCAAGATATCACTTGTGCAGATATATGGTTAGATGGCCTCAATTAGGAAACAGGGAAGACAGAGTAAGATAAAGCATAAAGTCAATGCGACTGGGTGAGTTAAAATTGAAAACATCACAATGAAACTCTTTTAAGATTGGATTGTCCAATATGAATTAACACAAGTGTCAAACCACCAAAATAATCTATTAATAATTACTAGTATTAAGATATATCTTGGGCATTGATTCTTCAGTGTGTGAGTCGAACAATTTAGACAAAAGAATGGTGCATAGTTGAGATCTAACATCAACATGTATAGAAATTTAAAGTTGACAGTAAACAAGCATATAAGAGTATTAGCCCTATCACTGTNGTCACTGTAAATTTTGGTTCGAGACACCATCTGAAGCGACTTAACATAAATATATCATGTCAATCTGAGAGTTGATCACACACACACATTGATTATAGGTGTTCACTTCCTTTGGGATACAGGATATGAAGATTGTGCATTACCTGAATATTCTATCAAAATCTTCAAAACTTCCAATGTTATCCCAACCGTAACCAATCAAATCACTGTCCTTGTCATCATTAGGATTCTGAAACATTTGAGAGCCGTTATACAGTTTAGCTGGCTCATCTGTTGAAGAACAATGCACAAATCAGAAACCTGTACCTTTGACTGTGCCAATCATTAAATAATAAAGACTCAGCATCAAAAATATTTATATCATATAAGTTGCTAAAAGAAACAGTACCCATCGAGTCCTGACATGACTTTGGCATATTATACAAGGACAAAGCATTCCCTGGGTCCACACTGTGCCCAGCAGCTGAAAGACTGTCATTTTTATCACATTTAGAATTTTTCTCTTCCTTAACCCAATTCAACTCACTTAATGAAACAGACTCTTTTTTATATGATTTCTCATTCGCAATGTCTTCATTCCAGCCCTTCTTAGTTGGATCACCTGATACATCTAATGGTATTTCTTCACTTCCACTAGGATAGGGTACGATATGATCGTCACTATCAGCAGCCTCACCCCATAATAAATTTGCAAGCTAACATTTAACGGATTACATGGTGTCAGTATAACAGATGCAGGGAAAAAAATACTGCATGTGCAATATACACCTCTTATCAGACACAAAGGTACTTGGATGGACTGATACATGGAGAAACAGATGCAGTAGATAAGACAAAAAAATATATTTCTTATATTGCAAATGATCACTATAGAAAGATTAACCGGTGTACTGAAATATTAAACCCCAAACTTGAATGTTAGTAAAAGTTCTGAACTATATATGTTGATGCACAACACAGTTAAAATATGCAAATTAACTATTCGAATGCACTTGATTGAACATTTAAACACACAATACATTTTTGTTGTCATAACTGTGTACCTGAAAAAGTTAAGTAAATAGAGTTAATTTGATAGGAAAACAGCAGACTTAAAATTTTAACTATAGGCTATGTTACTCAAACTCTTCATTTTACCTTCGAGTACCCGTGTTAGACACTCGACACTCGGACATGGACAATCGGACTTGGACACTTATTTTAGGTAAAAAACATATATATTTTTTAAAATGATGCCGAGTTCGATACTTGGACAAGTATCCATGTTGGACACTTCTAGCCGAGTCAGAGTAACATTGATTATAGGATCAAGCAGTCTCCCAAGAGAAGCTAGAAACTGAGGTCGTTTATGCCTTCTTTTCCTAAGCTAAGAACAATACCCTCAGGGATGCATTTGAAAGGAGTGATGAAGGTCTTAAATTTATTGGCAAGAAAATGTGGCTACTTTTCTTGATTACACTTCTACTATGACAGAGTTATTACACAGATACTCATACAGTTACTTCTTGGCATATGTAAAACTAAAACACTAGAACTAAATGGCTTCTAAAAATCTTAAATCGACTCCTCAATTTGGACGATGGAAATGTTGAGGGCCTACCCTATGTCTAATCAAATAAAACAAAGTTTCGAAGCCAACCATATATCATAAATTCCTTACACTTCTCATTTGACATAAAAAATTGACTTGGGGATATCCCAAATTAGAAAACTGGGAAGTTATAAATATGCATTTTTAAAAATATGAATCAGATTCTGCAGAACAGCAAATGGTTCTCACCATTCTTTAGTTCTTATTTTTGAACCAAAGCCATAAAATATATACTGTAACAAAGGATTCACCAAAAATACATACAAAATTTGTTACAAAATAGTTTATACTAATAACTAAACATACAAATCACCAAAGAATACAAATAAAAATTCACTAAAAATGCAATTCATAATCTAGATTAGTTTTGTATAAAAAAGCAAATTTCTTGCTCATTCCACATCACTTTTTTTTCTTTTTAAATGTTCTCATTTAATTAACAGAAACCCAAGATAATAAAAAATTAAAAAAGAACAGAGTAGATCATAGGCTTACCTCTTGGTCATTCCAATCAAACATAGCTCAAGAACTATCAATAAATAACCAAAACATATCCGATCTTCAAACACCCCCTTCAAGCTTTCCCAAACACAATAATAACAGCACAACCCGAAGACACAAACTCAAAACACAGTTGTGTTGCAGAGGATTCAAGAAGTAGAGAGAGAAAATGGAGAGAGAGAGAGAGATGAAGGACACGTGGATGGTATAAATTTAATGAAAGTGGAAGTGTTAACATGTCATGCATGTGTGAATCTAGCGAGTGTATATAATTTGTGGCTGTGCATGCTTTGTTATCTTTTGGTGGGACCTCATTTGCTAGCTGTTTACATTTTGATCTTGCCTCATAAGATTTTATTTGTGGTTGGGTTTGGTTCTTGGTCTTAGTGTAACATATTATTCTTGCATTCATCATTTGACTTTGGGGCAACTTGGTTTCTTTTTTAAATACAGGAGTCCTTAAATTTAAAATAAATTATTTATTTTATATTTTTTTATATATTTTTTTAAGATAAATATTTATTTTAAGATTTTAAAATCAAATATTATCTTTAAACTAAAAAATAAATTATTTATTTTCAAAAGAAATACGTATATACCTATATTTTTTTACAGAAATAAGGGATTATTTTTGAAAAATAAGCTTGGCCAAACATGGCCTTGAATGTCTATGTGAATGTTGGAAATTTTATAAGTCATTTATAAGTTAAAAATTACATATAAATTTTAAATTTTAAATTATTTATAAAATAAACTAAACACACCCTGTATGTTTGGTAAAATAGGAGTATTTATCAATTGGAGTGTACAAGGTTTAAAAAATTCAATAACGCAGTCTTGTCCGACCCTTATTTCAATCGACTCTATTCAAAAAATTATAACCGATACATATTTGAGTTAAAATAATTTTAACCCGTCTTTTATGGATTGGGTATAAGTTTTAACTTTTTTAACTCAACCCAACCAAACCCGATCCGCCTATAATTGATTTGGTAAAATAAAATTTATATATTATAAATATATAATTGGAATGGATTGTATATGATTTTTATCCTTAAATTTTATTTCTGTGAGGTTATGATTATGATATATGATCACAGATATAGTATTTATATATATATCATTCATTCTAAATTATTAATTTTAATGAATAAATTTTTAAAATAAATTATTGTTGTATGGATTATTTGTCGAGTAATGCTAGAAGTACAAAATATTTCTCAAATGACACATTATAGATTATGATTGATTATAATTCTATTTAATATAATGGACCCGAATGTATTCACACAAATCTCACAAATTAAAATTTTCTAAATTAACGTATCACCTACGTCACATCATTTGGTACAAATTTTTTATACTCAATTTTGTACATTAATATTACTTTTATTTGGCATATGAAGTTAGCAAGAGAAAGTTAAAAGGACATACTTGAACTTATTATGGGGGTGTTTGGCTTAGCTTATAAGTAATAAGTTATTTTTTAAAAAAAAATATTTTCATATTTTTTTTTGAAAATTAATATTTATTTTAGAAATTTAACACCAAATCTTATTTTCAAATTTGAAAATAAGTTACTTATTTTCAGAAAAAGTACATATATACCAACTTTTTCAACTTATAAGCAGCTTATAAGTCCAGCCAAACGGGGCCTATGTCACTTTGCCCATCTTCACAGGCCTATTTATCTACACACAGTCTAGCAGGCATCACCTCGCAGCTGGGGAATTCGAGGGCTAGTCCCAATATATTTAGAAGGTATAGTAAATTAAATTTTATTTTCTTGAAAATAGTAGAAAAATCTATTTTATGTATTTCAATTTTTTTTATTTTAAAACTGAATTTGATATTATTTTCTTTTCTAGCATCAGAACATTATAATCATGGAATTTGA
>QRFB01000369.1:0-35036 GCA_008931105.1 Oenanthe javanica
ATTGGGCAGCAACACTAGCTTCACCACACTTTTAGCACCTTCTTCGACACTTAGTTTACCAGTGTTCATATTTATATCTGTTTTCACATAGCCAGGACAAGCAGCATTGATGCAGAAAGTTGGGAATTTCTTGGCCAAAATCCTTGTGTATGCATTCATTGCTGCTTTCGAGACTACGTATGCTGACATGTGGCGTGGCCAACCTTTTTCTTGAATTAAACCCTCCTTGAAATTTTTCAGGTACTCATTTAGCACCTCATCCACTCTCGCTTCTGTAAGGTTTTGCTCATCATCCAGTATTCCCTTAGCCCATTCATTTGGTAAATGCTGAGAACCAAAACAAATAGTCAANCTGATTCACTTTTCACCAATTATTACAATATGATAGTTTGTTTGCAGCAATATGGTTGCAGTTACCTTCACTCGAACGATGATAGGTTACCCATAACGAAGAAAAGGCCAGAAGGTCCACCATTGGGCAGCAACACTAGCTTCACCACACTTTTAGCACCTTCTTCGACACTTAGTTTACCAGTGTTCATATTTATATCTGTTTTCACATAGCCAGGACAAGCAGCATTGATGCAGAAAGTTGGGAATTTCTTGGCCAAAATCCTTGTGTATGCATTCATTGCTGCTTTCGAGACTACGTATGCTGACATGTGGCGTGGCCAACCTTTTTCTTGAATTAAACCCTCCTTGAAATTTTTCAGGTACTCATTTAGCACCTCATCCACTCTCGCTTCTGTAAGGTTTTGCTCATCATCCAGTATTCCCTTAGCCCATTCATTTGGTAAATGCTGAGAACCAAAACAAATAGTCAATGATATTTTGGATGATAAAGAATCTGTGATATACAGTTTAGATGTAGAAAAGGGTTCAATTTAATCAGGCTATGCAATTTCGTCAATTAGCAAAACAAGTGATCTAGAACTCAAAGCACCACTCAGACACTTCTAGAACTAAAAGCACCACTCGGACACTTCCCTGAACCCAAAAGGTGGCAAAATCCTTATGATGCTCAAAAGATACCACAACTTAAGGTAAACGGAACTCTGAAAATAATTTGAATGATGGCTAGTTTTGTATAAGTTTGCTATCCGAGTCTTTTCAGGAAAAAAGCGTCTAGCTCCATTAACATTCATCATATTAATATGATTCACTTCAGACAATAGTGATATATAACCACAAAGGAGAACTGGATTATCATTATATCTTTTACAAAACTAAACGAGTCAGACTGAAAAGGCTCTATTCGGCATCTTTTTAGTTGTGTATTGATTTAATGACCCCACTACCAGAGGGTCAAATGGCTTGAGGTTCTGAACAGTTAGACACAGTATGAGTATTCAAAACAAAAATGTGCATATCAGACACTCCATAATCAGCTGAATACATTAATCAGATATCTAAGCATATGAAAAGAATCACTTATAAAGCTGAATTATGATGGTCATTTGATATGTTATATACCTTTAATTTTCCCATGGAGGATGAAACATTTGCAATCCTCGGTGAATCAGATAACTGCAGTAATGGAATTAGAGCTTCTATCATTCTTTTTGCCCCATAGTAGTTTGTTTGCACGCATTCTTCAGCTAACTCGTATGACTCAGTTACAATCTCATCCCAGTTGATTCCTGTTGTCTGAATAACCACAGTTAGTTGGACAGGAGGATCATGCATTGCATTAACAATGACTAAAACATAGATATTTATCTAAGTGTGTATGTGTGAACACGTGTGTGAGTGAGAATAGGAGAAGTTATATGTTTAACACTAAGTGAAGTCTTTCTAAATCCTGAAAATCTCCTATAACTCAGTTGTTCATCTTCTATGAATGCATTTTGTCCTTGATATATCTCATTCTATTTTGTTCACAAGTTCCCCCAAATTTTGTTTTAAATGCTATGGAGTACAAGACTACATTTTAAATCCTACTCTAAATACTGGATACATACAGAACTATCCAAATTCATGATAATCAACATTAAGGTGTCTTCTGAAGCAATTAGCAACAATATAGAGTGCACCTACATCATGTGTGTGTGTGCAATACTGAAAAAGAACACGAGGGAACGTGAGTGTAAATTTGAAATGATCAAACATCTATACAAGTTAGTAGTAAATGGGGACATGTTGTTAATATTGAAAAAGAACATATAAGCAACTAGTAATTTCATATAGCTAAAAGGGAACATGAATATAGCTAACTACAAGGTCTATCTGCGTCTCAAAATCTTTAACAAAATCAGCAAACTTTCTCATACACTGCGTAAGAAGAATTATGCAAACACAATCCAAAATAAACCACAATGACATTTAACTTGAAATTTCTATTCATATAGTATTCAAACAGACTCACCCCATCATTCTTGGATATTTGGGCTAAGAAACCTTTTTCGTCTATTGCACCTCCCCTAATTCCTGCATTATTCACCTGCATAATGTTAATTCTTTATATTAGAACTCATGATGATACTAAAGAAATTTATTTGACTTGTAGTTTCTCTTACTACTCTCTCATTCCATGTACTTATGTTTGTAAAATTACATGGAAACGAGCTTAGCCGTGACTAAAACACTAATTAATTTGAAAGCCATTCCTAGATAATTAATTTACTGATGAAGCTACATTTGTTTTTGATTACATTCGTTAATTCAAGAACCCACAAACTAAAGTGGCCATATCGGATATCAAATCAACAAAAAGTATTTTAAGGTAAAAAATTCTAACAGGCATTTCCATCAAACTGTTTGAAGATGACTAATTTTTGATCAAATTGAATAATAACATATATAAAGAATACACTTTGATCATATATAAAACATGTTTAGGATGTATCTTATAAAAAGATATAACATATGTTGATATAAAGAAAATATATACGTGTGAGTCAAAAAATTTGAAACCCAAAATCCGATCCGATCCCGAAAAAGCCCGATTACCAAGATAATATGTTTACCAAGATATCAAGTCTTCCAAATTTAGATTTTACAAAATCAGCAAGAGAAGAAACACTTGAAGGGTCAGCAACATCGAGCTGATGAAAGATGAGCTGATCATCACTTAAACCAGCAGATTCTTTGAGTTTTTCAACAGCTTCAAGACCCCTTTGTTCATTTCTAGCAGTTAATATCACAGTGATACCATGATCAGCAGCTAGTTGCTTGCATATTCCTAGTCCAAGCCCTTTATTTGCCCCTGTAACAACTGCATACCTAAAACAACAAAATTACAGACTTCACATAAATCAAAGATTGCATGATGAAAGTGTTCAAGAAACAACAAGTTACCTCTTTGTTGTTGGAGTGTTTTCTGATGTTGTCATATTTGACGATCTATGAGATGAGATTTGTTTTTACAAAACTTGCTGAAAAGTAAAGAGTGTGAAAAGTCAAGGTATAAAGCTTTTGTTTTTTTGTTTCCTTGTTACTATTTTATTCTGAGTGTACAAGGTAGTAGGTAGGACAGACTAGTTCATGTTAATATAACTAGTTCCTATCTTTTGGTCTTATCTAGGAGCCCTTCCATAGAAAATAGTTATGCTCGTGGCATCAGTGGCAACCATGGACAAAAAAAGTTATAGTTGTAGCATCAAAGTAGTACTAATATTACAGGGGAAATTAAGCAGGCAAGCCTGTTATATATTGCCACATAATTTCATGGTACCATGAATACATTTATTGAATCTCTTAATACAAAGTTTATAATAAAATCAAAGTAAAGCATGATTTTGCAGGTCTTAATAACCAATATGAGCTAAAAGTCTATTGATGATTTGATTCATTTTTCATCGATTATTGCGCTATTATAGTTTGTTTGCAGCAATGTTGTTGCAGTTAACTTCACTCGAACGATGATATGTTGCCCTCGACAAAGAAAAGGCCAGAAGGTCCACCATTAGGCAGCAACACTAGCTTCACCACACTTTTAGCACCTTCTTCGACACTTAGTTTACCTGTATTCATATTTAGGTCTGTTTTCACGAAGCCAGGACAAGCACCATTGATGCAGAAAGTTGGGTATTTCTGGGCCAAAATCCTTGTGTATGCATTCATTGCCATTTTCGAGACAATATATGCTGACTTAAAACGAGGCCAGCCTTTTTCTTGTAGTGAACGCTCCTTGAAATCTTTCAGGTACTCAGCACATCATCCACTCTCACTTCTGTAAGGTTTTGCTCATCATTTAGCATTCCCTTCGCCCATTCATTTGGTAAATTTTGAGAACCAAAACAATGGTAAATGATAGTTTGGATGATAAATATATGATATACATGAAGAAAATAGTTAAAGAAAAGCAGTGTTACACAGGCCATTCAATTGTGTAAATTAGCAGGGGAAAAACTGATTTAAAAATTAGAACTAGTAAAACGTCTGAGACACTTCCATGAACCCAAAAGGATACCAAGTCCATATGATACTGAAACAATGCTATAATTCATGTGTATAGGGAACTCTATAACTAAAGAAACTTAGTTTAAGAGTACTATATAAGTCTTTTTAAGAAAAACAGACAGCTCCATTAACATGGAATCATGGATCATGTTTCTATGATTTACATCAATTATAGTGATATATAACCACAAGGGAGAACTGGAATCATCATCATTTCTCCTACAAACAAAGCTAGAGGTCTGAAAAGGCCCTATTCGGTATCTTAATCAGGGGGTAGCCAGGATTTTTTTTTTCAAAATTTTAGTGGTGTCAGATGACCCCAGTGCCGATACATTGGCTACGCCCCTGACCTTAATAGTTGTATATAGACTTAATGACCATAAGGGTTCAAAACTGGTAGACACAGTATCCAAAACAAGTAGATACAAAAATCAGACAATCCCATAATTACCATATTAACTTGTCAGATTTCTCTGCATATTGAAAGAAAACTATAAAGCTGAAATATTCCGATGGTCATTCAATATGTTCTCTACCTTTAATTTTCCCAAGGAGGAAGAGACATTTGCAATTCTCGGTGAATCAGATGACTGAAGTAATGGAATTAGTGCTTCTATCATTCTTTTTGCTCCATAGTAATTTGTTTGTACGCATTGTTCTGCCAACTCATTTGTCTCGGTGAAAATCTCATGCCGTTTGATCCCTGCTGTCTGAATAACTCAACCGTTTTAGATGAAGAGGTTCATCTAAAACGGTTATCATAACCAATGATAAATTTGTTGGGAACAACCCTTATCAGGTTTTAGCCTCCCTTTAGCTTGCTACATGCATCGGCACAATAGCTAGACAGTTGCATTAGGCACATAAAAAGTAGGTATGCAAAGAACCAACTAAATCAAAAACCATCCTTATACTTGCTATTCTTTCAATCAAAACTCGTGACAATAACAAGTGAAAATCATTCTATCTGTAGTTTCTTGTAATACTCTTCATTCCATCTACTTTAGTTCCTCAAATTGCTTGGACTCAAGAACTTAGCATTCACTAAAAGAGTAACAGCCTGAACAGTTCTGTCGAACTAATGAGAACCACAGATAACATGCTAATTCTAAGTGTTAAAATAATAAATGATCCAATTAATTTATCCTCCTAACACCTTCAGATTTTAGGATGATACATGTAGCTCATGTTTAGCAGAGATCTTGTGTCACATAATATTCTTAAATACTAATTTCAGATAAGCTGGTAACTTAACACTAAGATTTAAGACAAATTATAAACAAACAAGAAATTTTGTTAAAAAAACCCGATAACTATACTTCAGAAAAATAATTACCAAAATATCAACTCTTCCGAAGTTGGTTTTTATGTATCTGACAAGAGAAGAAACACTTGACGGGTCATCAACATCAAGCTGATGAAAGAAGAGTTGGTCATCACTTAAACCTGCAGATTCTTTGAGTTTCTGAGCAACCTGCAGATTCTTTGAGTTTCTGAGCAGCTTCAAGATCCCTTTGTTCATTTCTAGCAGTGAATATCACAGTGATACCATGATCAGCAGCTAGTTGACTGCATATTTCTAATCCAATCCCTTTATTTGCCCCCGTAACAACTGCATACCTACATCAAAAAAATCACAGATTTTTACTCAAGTCACATGGTTGTATATATTTACATATGATCAAATGTTAAAAATGAGTGTTCAAAAAACAAGAAGTTAACCACTTTGATGTTGAATTAGCTACAGATGTTGTCATTTTTTGATGATTTATGAAATGGAGTTATTCTTACAGAGATCTTGTTGAAAAGAAGATGAGAAAAAATGCTTTGCATTTCTGATTTTTTGTTGTGCATGTTCATGTACTATGTAGTAGTAGGAGTAGCTAGGTCTCCGGGACGATTAGGCTGAAGCTGAACTCGGCTAATTACTTTTACTCCAATGTTATTCATGTTAAAATTTATTTTTATTGAAATTATCTTTGAAGAATATATAATTTATTATATTATATAGAGAAAAAGGAACCTGAGGTAATTATACATAATATTCTGAAGAGTTTTTTGCACTTTGCATCTCTTAAGTTTGGACGGAAAACAGTATGATCCTTAAACTTTTTATAAATACACATTGCATCCCTTTACTTTTTTTAGCGCTTCAATGTGCAACCCTTTCACCAAAATCCGTTTATTTACACGGTTAACNTGAAAAAGGAACTAAGGTTATACATAATATTCTGAAATTGCACTCTCGTATTTTAATATGAGATTTGACTATAATCTCAGAAAATTATGTGAGGTCGACTTCAGGATCCTTAATCTCTATTATATATATAATATAATTAATGTATTAACAGAGTATAATGGCCTGTTTGGGAACATGAATTTCATTTAAAATTCTGTATTTAATCAAATAACATGTTTGCGTAATTATAAGAATTTGAATTTGGATTTTATTTCAATCCAATGAATTCAAATATTAGTGCAAATATGATAATTTGAAATGACAACCCAAATTTTGTCATTTGAAACATCATTTAAAATAAAATAAAATTAAAGTTGTTAAACACAATCTTAACGGATTTAATATGATTAAAAATATTTGTAATATTTTTAAAAAAATATGTGATATTTGTATTCTTTTCAGAGAATATGAAGTTTAATGTAATTCGATATTTGTATTAAAAATATTTATATTGTCTTATAAAATCCGCTTATGAAATTTTGATCTAAAGACGAGATTTTATGGAATAAGTTATAAGTTTAATTTCATTTTTTTCCCGTTTATAATACCTTCTGTTATTATAATAAAGATGAAAATTATTTGATGTGTTTAATCGTTCAAAATACCAACTAAAGACTCATTAATTATTGAAAGCTATTCTCACTGCATGATTAGCATAATAAATTCGATCATTTCAATTAAAATAAACCTTAAAATATAATAAAAAAATCAAATCACAACTAAGTAAAACAATATAAATATACATTATTAAACAAAATTCAACCACAAACAATTTTTTTTTTTTGAAAAACCACAAACAAATTTAAAATTATAAAAATATACTAAAAAAAATTAATCCTTAAACAAACAGTATTCATATCATTTCTCTGTCTTATACTTTCTGAAACCCGACCAAACACAAACATAGACCCACCAAAACTAACACAAAAACTTGGTCAAAATCTTGAGTTGAGCCTGAAAATTAGGCACAAGAAAAGAAATGGGCATGGCTCCAAACAAGTCTGAGCTCAGTAGTTTGATAGATTTGTTCTTTAAAGATGTAATAGGATTAAAAAGCAGCACCACTATTCCCTCAAATCTTGAAAATAAAGACACTTTCTCCCATCTAATCCGGGGTCTTCTCAAGCTCACTCACATCCACCCTGGTCATATCTCTTGCTTTCTCACTGTTAAGCCACCTGTCACTGTAATTTCTCCCTCTCTTTATGTATTATGTATGTATAGGTCATATATGTTTGTGCTTCCTTGAAAGATCGAATTTTTATGATGATTTGTTGGGGGGTTGTGACAAAAATGGAGATATAAGAGTGACCCAGATAAAAAAGACATGATTGTATTTTGTAATTAGTGGATAGAATATTTTGATTCTGTGGTATATTTTGATTCTTGGTTAAAAGAGTCAGAAAAGACCTAACTTTTGATTATATATATAGGCAAAGACTAAAGGCTTCCAAGAAAAATGAAATTTTGATTAATGTGTTTGTGTGTTTGTGGCAAGAATGGAAATGTAAGAATGACCCAGATGCAAATTATAAATGTATTTGTCAGATAACTTGTAGAATCTTTTGATTTTGTGGTATATTTTGATTCTTGGTAAAAAATACAGGAAAAAACATAACTTTGATATATGTATACAAAGAGAGCGGTAAATAGTAATGTGTATGAGTGTATGCATTTCTAAACTGTATCTATAGTGTTTATATCTGGGATTTTTGGGTAGAAGGAATTAAGTCAGAAAGATGGAGAAATCTTTACTTTTTAAAGAATCAAGCTCTAAAGATGTATCTACACAGATTATTTCTCGACTTGGTGCATATTTGGAGAGGATTGGAGCCTCTGACACCATCCCATTGAATTGTAATAGCAAGGATTTTTTCTCCAACATTGTTGGGGGGTTGCTTAAGGTTAATCGTGTGGAAAGGGACCACATCTCATTACTCCTACGTGTCAAAGCCGCTGTAACTGTAAACTAATTCTTCATTTTGCTTGCTCTGTTTTGTTAAAATTTTATACAGTCATCAATTGTGTCTCGCACTTTTTGACAATTTGAAGTGTTATGATTGGATTTCTGCAAGTAGATAAAATAAATAGTTAAAACACATGAATGTCCGTGTTTTGATTTTGTATCTAAGTTTTTGTTTATAAACATTGTTTTTAAACTGGGTATTTATGATATATTTTTTCATTTTGATGTAGTTAATTACGTATTTTGAACTCTCCTATTGGTTTTGCTCTACTCCAATGGAGGGTAATTTTAAGTTCTTTGGAATATTTAGAATGCGTATGGGGGATTGCATGGAGGGGCAGTAGCATCTGTAGCAGAGATGGTAGCAGTAGCTTGTGCTAGAACTGTTGTGGGTAAAGAGAAGGAGCTTTTTCTTGGAGAACTTAGCAATTCTTATCTGTCTGCTGCTCCACAAAATGTAAGTGTTTTATTTGAAATTGGTTGGCGCTATAATTTGCACTCACTTCAATGCCTTGTAGGCTTGTAGCATACGAACTTAAAATAAATTAGATACAACACTACAATAGTATAAGGATGTCTACAAATTAATTGTGTGCGTGCAAATATCAACATTGTTTCCACTTCCCATAATGCTCAGCTGTATTTTCTACAAGTGCTATTTAATACATAATTATGTTCACACATTTTGCAGCAAAAGTGGGACTGGAATACATATGTTTATTGACATTGCTTGACATAGCGATATGTTTTTGTTATTGGGAAAAGATCAGTTAAAAAATTTTATGGTCCGCAATCGATAGTTTCCAACATACTGGTGCTAATTGCCCTAGGCATGTTTCCTTTTCTGGCAAGCCTCAAAGTAGAGGAATGCACTGTATATTAGTACTCAGTGCCTGATGATGATATTTCCCTTTTTTTCCGGATACAATTATGCAATTTAGCTTATAGATGTGTTGGTATTTTGAGCAAGATCGTGTTCAACTCTTGCATGTGTCAATAAGTGGGGTGAAATTAGGCCTAAAAATTGGCATGACATAGATAGAAGCCTTTTTATTTCAGCTTCGTCGCCGACATCTGCACCATTACACGGTTTGATTTGACTACTAAATTCTGTTCTAACAGATTCTTTATCTATGCAGGCAGAGGTAATAGTTGATGCCTCTGTTGTAAGGAGTGGAAGGAACTTGACAGTAGTTGCCGTTGAGTTCAGAATGAAGGAATCTGAGAAGCTGGTCTACACTTCTCGTGCTACCTTCTATAATATGCCAGTAGCAAGTTTGTGAATATTACCATATTCAGGTGTAAATTATGGACATCTTGGTGAAATATCTTTCTTTTGGAAATCGCCATCAGAACACTACTAATATATCCGGCAATAATTACTTTTATTTACCATCTGCTTCATTGTTATGTTATCAGCTGGATTAATTGTATGGATCTAAGAACCTTTTTTTGTATGCTGGTGTCAGTAGACATATCATGTAAAAACTCCAAGACAATAAATAGAGAAAAGCCGGCTATCGGAATCGAACCGATGACGCGATGAAGATTCTAATTATTAATTAGAATCTATTCATCGTTGAATATAGAATATACAATTTTAAATAATATCAATAAAGCGGGGTGTTGGTCCTATGTGTTACTATTTGAGCAATAAATGCCCAAAATAACATAAGTGGGTGGAATGATTCAAAATGTCACTCCAAAACGATGACATGAAGTTGCGTTTCAGTGAAAACACAATATCGTGTTGCGTTTGTACTCTTATTTTTTTTTTATTATGAAAAATTAAAAAACGTGATATGAAGTTGAGTTTTAGTGAAAACGTTATATCGTGTTGTGGGGTGTTGTGTTTAAATCAAAGTTTTTAATTGAAAAACGTTACAAGATGTTGAGTTTTACACTTAAACGCAAGATAAAGGGGCGTTTAAGTCAAAATTGAGTTCCCTTTTCACGAACAAAATGTAGGAACATCGGGTGAATGCAACCTCCAGAATAATCAGTAAATAACACACCACCGATAAATTGAACCAAATAACCACCACTGATAAATTGAACCAAATAACATTGGGTGTGATGCATAATCTCCTCAGCTGATGCAGTCGGGTAGGGTAATATATGTGAAGTGATAGAAGAAGTGATAGAAGAGAGGAAACTCAATCGTAGTCTAGACCCATTAAAATTACCACCAACAAGGGTAGAATTAAAGATAGAGCTCACATAACCCATCCAAGACATATTAGGCCCGGGAGTAACGTCACATATAAGAGCATTCCTCCTCTCAATAGGAAAGCCAAGAAGAACTGCAACGTCCTGCAATGTAATAGTGACCTCTCTCATAAGTAAATGAAAGGTATGTGTCTCGGGTCTCCACCTCTCAACTAGTGCAAATAAAAGGCTCCAATCTAGCTGTAAAGATGAAACCCTCGCTACACCATAAAATCATAAAAACCAGTAGACTGTAACAACGGTATCATACGTCGATCCAAATCAGGTAGATGAGTCTGAAGAGGATTTCGACGTCTGAATTTCTGCAAATCGCCACCACTTAGTCTCCAAATCTCTCTAGATCTATGTGTCCCCTGAAGATGAAGAAGACTAGCATCAATAGATCCTTGATTCATACCCTGAAAAAAAAGATATTTGTACAAGGTCAATGGTTATCCATTAATGGCCGAAATGTGTATATAAATAATTTAGATTATCCATTAATGGCAACATACAAATATAATATATCTACATTAGCATAATCTTTACTACATTAGCATTATCTACACAAGAACACACAACTAGAAAAATCTTAGTTTGTTTTGCGCGTAATATATTTCCTGTATTTTATTCGTGTGTTTTTAGTTTCGGCAGGGTCGATCATTCCAGACCTACACATGCAACTAGCTAGTTAGCTAGATTAACTGAATATAGCCAGTTATTTAATACTATCGACAAGGTCAGAGCTATCGATTTCTATAATCAACTTCATCTCAGCAAACTTATATACATTGCTACTAGCCTACTACATCAGTCATCATATAACTTAATCAAAACTAATTTTCTATTTTCTTCATATATATTTTATACTTCTCGCTCAGGATCTTATAAAAAAGTATGGATTGCAGTGGTGATCTTCAGCAAGAGTTGGTATTTACCATCGAATTGAAAGCAGTGGTGATCTTCAGCAAGAGTTGGTATTTACCATCGAATTGAAAACATCAATAATTTACCAACGGGAACTTTAGGTTGAACAACAGCAATAAATTGGCGAATGATTGAATTAAGAACTTTAACATATATTAAATCCAAAACCTATTCAATTAATTCCATTGTCTAATGTACAACTATAACAATTTAATCACAGTTTAATCAAACAATTTAATCAAAATATGAACTCAAAATATACAGTACAAATGCTTAAACCCTAGAATATTACCTCTAAATTTATGGGAAGAAGTATGAAGCGTAATTAATCAAGACCACAATCAGCAATGTCCACCCGAAGAATAGAATCAAAGTGTCGAGAGCGAGAATGTATATTGTGTTTGTGTTTGTGCGTGTCTCCACGTGTGTTTGGTTTTGGGTGGGATACATTTTAATCTTTAAAGAAAATGTTTATATATACCCAAAACGCTATATTATCTCGTGTTAAGGAGTGATATTTTGGGTCATTCCACCCGTTGAGTGTCATTTTGGACATTATGTTATAAAGTTATGCCATTTTGGCCCATTTCTCTAAAAAGCATCCATTGTCTAATGGATAGGATAGAGGTCTTCTAAACCTTTGGTAATATGGTGTAGGATGAACATTTTATACAAAATTGGATCAGTGACATCTTCTCGTTGTTGTATTCTTTACTTAAACGGAGATCAAAATAGTGACATGGTTAAATATCACAGTGATCACTGAAGTGAAGGACATATCGTGGACATGATATCAATTGTATAACCTCTTCAATTTTAGTTATAGTTGCAGAATATCGAAAACACCAAGGGACGTAAGTTTATAGTAATTGCTGAACTAGGCCAAATTATTCATATTGCTTGTTTTTTGGCTTTCTACATAGTTGATAAATGTACCTTAGTTTGTGATCAATTATGGTGTATACTGGTATATAATACTATGGTTCACTAGTATTCATTGTGGTGGTATCATTATTCTTCTGGTCACTCGGACCTTTATCATAGTAGACTTGAAATTTTGCCGTCCAAAATGGCTGTCTTTTGCTAGTCTCGACTGAAGTGGCTACAGAAATTTTCAATAGTCTTGATTTAGACACCACTACAGGACTACAATAATACTTATCTCTATACGTATGTTGGTCATTAAAAATTAGTAGGATCTGCTACAAAGATTTTCGGCATTTCGCAGAGGCTAGCTTAGGTTACATCCCCACTTGAGCTTCACATAAACTTTTTTTTCTTCCAAATCCTGGTCTTCAGTTAGAAATTATTTTAATCTTCGACTGACCCCCAAAAATCAACGATACATGTTTTTAGTCCTGACTGTTTTGGTTTACTAGTTCCACCACTGGGATTGGTGATTACGCCTGTCTGAAGCTGAATTGTAACAAATCCAAGTTCGTTATTATTAAAATCATGTTTGCCTGACACGACAACTTCAATGGCCTCTGTGAATCACGAGGTTTTAGCTCTATGCCCATTATTACTGCTNTAGGCATGAGGAGCTAATATACATGATAGAGTATATGCAAATATCCAGCTTTGTGTTCAACGTGATAGTTATTCCACCTCTCAAAATCCACCCTAATCTTTCACATGGATTGTGATGTGATTTTGTTTGTAATCCTACTACGAAGCTCCATTGGGCTGTGGCACAATAAGCTCTGAAAGAAGAAAGCGGAATTTGTAAATTTTATGAAGCATTTCAAACTTTTAGTTTGCATGACTGTTAGGTATGGATTTCTATCTATCTTTTGTGTGTGGTGCATGAAAAATTATGCATAAAGGGGGATAGAGATTTGTCAACAACAGATGATCATGTTTCAACTATATGGAATGAGGTCTATCATGCAATTCAATTTCTTCTGCCAACCTAAGTCGAAATGAAAAAAGATTCCCCAATAAATGACCCACAAACGTTACTTGATATCCCTGGCTTTACTTTAACTGACACCCCAAATCTTGGTTATATGTAAGGTCATAGGTTCAAGCCTCAGTAGAGCCTGGTGCATCAGTACTTCAATATATGCAATTTATCATTTCCGTGTAAAACATTATTTGAGCTGAATATATGTAAATGAACTTCGAATTTAATATCAAGTGAATTACGTTTCAGAAATGAAAATGGGCAAAGCCAAAATGAACTATCAATATATATACCTCAATGACTGCAGTCAAGCATATATATAAGACGAAATTCCGCACCCAGTAAAAGCCTGGGAGATACTTTAAGAAAAAGCAGAAACTAACCTTTTTCATACTCATGAAAATATTGCATCAACAAATGCTTCTGCATCAAAGGGTTGGAGGTCATCTACACCTTCACCAACACCAACAAACTTCACAGGAATGCCAAGCTCATCAACTACGCTAACCTGAAAGCCAAATTAATAACACAAATTACTCTAGTGTATATATTATGAAGGCTAGAATCCATAAATACACAGTCTCTATAAGTGAACTGAAATAAGCCCAAGAAAAAAAAAATACCACACAGCCTCCTCTAGCAGAACCGTCAAGTTTTGTCAAAATGAAACCAGTCACCCCAACAACCTGTCATGAATTTTATGCAAACGAACGTACTCAAATGATATATTAAAATCTCTAATAAAGTATTGTCACTTTATTTTGTAGGCAGAGCACCAGGCTACAAGTTGGTTGACACTACAAAATCTATTGTATTTTGAGTTCTAGTGTAAGTTGCCTATCTCATGATTAGAGGACATTACTGAATATTGCTATTTGATAATAATTTGGTGTTTAGCATTCTACAGCAAGAATCCTTGACTAAACGTTACTTGACTTACTACCTGGCTGAGGTTATTTTGTTTTTAGCTGAATTAAATAAAAGGTTCCTTTCCTTTATCATAATGTTTTACATACTTCGTTTCAGATAAATGACCACTTTTCCCTAGTTACTAATTTGTATATATTTGTTTTAAATGATGTGATGTTATTTTGGTCAAATGAAATTTAATTCTAGCTCCCAAAAAAAACACAAAAAAGAAACAGCTGGTACCTCATTGAACTCTCTCGCCTGTGGAAGCATATTCAACCCTGTTGTTCCATCCAAAACAAGCAGAATCTCCTGTGAATATGTTCAATTAAATATATTTAACCCTGCATACATTCAGATGTTTGATGACAACGTGCGCTAGTGGCCTACTGCAATGGTAAACTTTATTTAAATGCAAACGAATAGATCCTTGTTAACATTCCATATGTTCAAATTTCATGATATTAGAGAACAAGGCAGCAAGTTGAACATACATTCGGTGCACCTGCGACAACTTTAGAAATAACTTTTTTGCAAGAAATCAATTCTTCCATAAGGCTGTAATTGGTATGCAGACCTGAGAAATATATTGAGTCCGCTAAATCACCAAATAAATTCTAGATCAGATCAATGATTTATCTCATCTATACTTACGACCAGAGGTGTCACACAACACAATGTCAAAGCCTTCTTCTTTCCCTCTTTTAACAGCCTGTGAAAGAACTATTCAAAACATATGTTAGTGATTTACTATTACTATGCATGTCAATAATGGTACATATATGACGAGCTAAAAGAACTTTTTGAGTTTGCAGTCTACCAGATGATGCTTTGGCCTTCTCTTTTTCAGCAATGACAATCTCACACCCCGTCCTCTCAGCCCAGATCTCCAATTGATCACTGGCAGCTGCTCTAAATGTATCACCAGCAGCCATCAATATCTGGAAAAATATCAAACCATAAAATATTAAATTGTTGTGTACTGACTATTACGTTCTAATTTACGATGGAAATACCTATAGCCTACTAGCAATTGAATAAAGAACTTACAGTGAATTCTATGGAACTACAGAATACCGTCAAAGAGTCAAATTTTATATTTAACTTGTAAACTGAATCATCCCAAGTCAAAACAAAGAGAAGTATATATTTAAAACCAAATAGGTGATTTCTTACAAATAAAAAATTTACCCTTCGTCGAAATACATAGCTCTAAACTGACCAATGCATAAAAGACCTTACATCTAGGCTCTAAGGTTAAACTCTAAATCTTATACTTCTATGCCAGTCGGGGAAAATGGCTCTGTTATGTATTATTTGGTCTACGTACCGGAACTGATAAATAAATTCTTTGATCAGTTTCTCATTGTCTTGTTATCCAATGCAGACTTTTTCTTTAAATATAAAACATGATTATAGATAGTAATAGAAATTCATCTCTGTGAATGGCTAAGCAAATCAGCTAGTATTCTGAAAACAAACTTGATTCTGGTATTTCATGTCAATGTCATACTTTACTCAACCCAGGTGGTTACAGCAAAAAAAGTAATGATTTATATACTTGTCCTAAATCAGCACATAGCAGAGAAACTATAGTACTATACTTATATAAAATGGTTACGATACCTTAGCACCCTCCTTTTTTAATCTATTGGCCAGCTTACCTGCATTTTGGTAGAGAATTGGGAAAAAGATAGTTACTGCTTTGGTGTCAACACTCAACACTGGCACAAAGCATAAATACACTTCCAATGGGCAACACTAGGTTGTAAAATCCATCTAAAAATTTGTTATTTAAAGAGAATATTCACAGCTTTATAATTAAAAAGATCGAACCTGCTTTACATTTTTATTTTTACCATCACCTAATGTACATGTAAGTTTCTATTACTGTTTAAAAGTAACCAACCGAAGTCAACCGGGATTTATTATCCGTGTCTTACCGAGAGATGTTGTCTTTCCGCCTCCATTGACACCAACTATCATGATTACAGCTGGTTTCCTAGCAAAAGCATAATTCACCACCACTAAAATTAAGCTAAAATAGGTACAACTACAACAGCATGGAGATATTAAACAAAAGTGCTAAGGGCTGCAAACCTGAATCCACGTTGAAGCTCTGTTTTAAGACCTTTACTCGTCAGCAAATCCAGCACACTCTTCTTTAAAGCATCCTACATACCATTATAACTCACATTACATCAAATGTAAAAACTTGGTGGTCACCACAAAATGTGTTGAGCTCAATATAAGACACAACTCGCTCACTCACTCACCCACTCACTCACTCTCTCTCCCCCCTATATATATATATATATATTTATATTATCAACTATTAAGTGCAGATAGAGTTTACACTCAATTTTTTATGTGAATACAGGGGGGTCCACTAACCCTATCTGCACTATAAACAAAACATTTTAGGGTTTCAACTTTCAACCTATTGGCTACAAATAAGCACGGAGGCTGGAGAGTATGTTGCCAACAATGGTTTGTCAAAGACCAACTCCCTATATATATACTACAACACATAATCTCATTTCGACTTCAACATCAAACAATCTAACTCATCGGAACATAGTGTAAGACATAGTTACCTTAATCTCACCTCCTGATTTGAGCTTTCCAGCATATATATCATCCCTCAAACTCTCCACAATCTTTATAGTGATCTTTGGACCAAAATCAGAAACCAGCAATGCCTGCAGTTTTATTGTGTAATTTATAAGACTTAATTACCAAACTTAATAACATATCACACATTTTTCAAGTGCCTGGTAATACCAAAGGACACAACTTTTTCTTTGTAAGCACGTCATGCTCAACATACCTCAACAGTTCGCTTGAATGAAGTATGTTAGCTAGTTAGTTATGGTGGAACTTGAGTAATGCCATAACACTGATATTGCATCAAATAGCAATATTGATGAAAAGGGAAAAAATGTTATCCTAAAAAAGCACATTGCATTTTCTTTTGTATAATCACAAATTAGATATAGAAACTGCAATATACTCTCAATTCTTGAACTTTGTTCTCGTTTGCAATATTTTTAAACACCATAATAAAAATACCTTTAATTTAATTTGTGTTCATGACTATCAAAAGTTTGAACCCCAACTAGCCCAGTTTCTGCATCGGTCCTTGCTTTTTATGCGGAAGGGGTGACAATTACGGGTGTTGGGGCATGTTCGTCATCATGCTAATTTGTGTATNATCGGTCCTTGCTTTTTATGCAGAAGGGGTGACAATTACGGGTGTTGGGGCATGTTCGTCATCATGCTAATTTGTGTATAATTCTTCCATGAACTATTCATTTCATATTATATGCAGATTAATCAAGTCATGTCATATTTCAATATTTATCCAAAAACCGAACCTGGTTCTGACTCATCGTGCAAGACATTGGCACCTTCAATGTGCCACATTCACACACATTGCCTATGTATCAACACATGTAAACATAATATGATTATAACTAAAGAGGGCTTACAAAAGATGCAAACTTGTTAATAACCCATGTTTATAGAACCCATTATAACCACAAAAACATCAAAAAATTCAATAATGCAATAAAATTCAAAGTTCAATTCTTGAAAAAACTTTACATATACACACACATACACTGATACACATAGTAAAGGTGAGAAATAAACCTCTTCCAACTCATCAAGAACTCTATCAGTATCAGAGAGATTCCAGTAAAGGAGAAGCTCATCAATAACAGCTAAGTTCTCTCTAGTCTTTGTGAACCCTGAGAAGAGCTTATCAACATCACTCTTGGCCTTCTCTTTGATTAACCGGCCCAGTTTCGTGAAGAACCCGGTCTGACCCGCCTGGCATCTGAACCGGGAGGGGCAGTTGGAGAGTAGAAGTGGGGGAGATGAAGAAGAAAATGGGGAGATTTTGGAGGGAAATTGTAGAGAGAGAGTATGAGTAAGCATGGTTGCCATTTTTTGTGTTTCTCTCTCTAAGCAAGTCAAAGTCTTGTGGCTGGTTGGATCAGATTGTATTCAAGGGAGATTGGAACGCTGTCGTATTCGTGTCCTGATCAAATTCTAAATTTTTTTTATGTAGTTCAATTAATTATTTATATTTTTTTTGTTAATAAAAATTTAAATATTAAACTTTTATTTATATCGTCAAAATTATGTGAAAAAAAATATTTTTGTCTCCCAGATATCCCATTTTTAATGAGTTAGGTAAGTATAAAACTTAGATTTAAAGAGAAAGGGAATGAGTATGCATATTAAATTACGGTCAATATAAAAAATTAATTTGTCAAAATTTAAAATGCACTTTGTCAAAATTTTAAAATTAAGGGATGCATTTTGCTATAAACTATATTTGAATAAATCATTTCCTATTTTATCCATGCTAATTTGGTCAAAATGGTGCAGAATGAAGCAAGTTTGAAATATAGATGTGCAATATGCCAAGAAACATTGTTTGACACCAAATTGAATAAACGTCTAAAGATAAAGGATACAAAATGCTAATTACTCAACAAAAATATACTTATACTTAATATTTTTTTAATTTTCTTTTGATATAAAAATTCAAGATTCAAATTTTTATTGAAATAAATATTTCAAAATTATTATATAATTATTATTTATTTAGATATTGATATACGAGTTAAAGGGTCGTTTGGTTCGTGATTTCTGGGTATTAGGTATGAGTTTTGTCCATTCCAAACATATACACAGTGTTTGCAACCAATTTTTAATTTTAAAATCCATACCTCAAACTCATAAGTAGTTTCTGATATCATAGAGAGGTGGGTACGAGAAATCAAATCAAAAATTTATTACTTTTATCTTTTATTTATAAATTTACATGTTAATTTTTAAAATAAAACATTTATAATGATGTTATTTAATATTTAATAAATAATAGTGATTTATTTTTCATATTAACTGCACATATTTTTTTATCTATTAAAAAATATATTAAATTAACAAATTTATTCCACCATTCAACCAAACACAATATCTGGGATCATACTTCTTTCTCATATCACCTTAACCCGATTTCAACCCAATATCACTCCATGTACCAAACGATCCCTAAAAATGACAACATTTATGAAATAAAAAAAAATATTTAATGAGATAACGATAAATATATGGATGAACAATAAAACTTTAAATTTAAGATTTAATTTCAGTTCCTAAAACTACATTCTATTTTGAATTTCCATGAAAAATACATTTAAATAAAAGTTTCACTAAATAATAAAAATAGAGCTGGGAATAGCGAACTAAATGGGAATGCTCCTGCAACACTTCCCCTGCAACACTCCCCTGCCTAGGAGTAGAACACTTCTCGAAAAGGAAACGTCACACTTGGTACAACTTCTTTCTTTGTAAATCATTACGGAGTAGGTTTAAGCTATGTGCATATTCAGGTACTCAGGTTCAGCCTAAAGCAGTAGGTGTACTCTACGTGCTCAAGGAATCCTGCACTAGCTTGAATATAAAACCGGACATTAGTCCAACAACTCTTTAAGTTTCAAACAACAAATCAACTTTATTGAATAATCTATGTGAACATTTACTCGTGTAAGATCTGTACATATGAATAAAGATTAGCAACCCCTTTCCTTCGTTATACTGCTTATCTGCCATTCTCTTGGGCCGCTAACAACCAGGAGTCCAGGAGGGTTCCTACATAGAAGGTTAATTCTTCTAATATTACATGCTAGCACAGGATTTCTATTGACCAAAGGATAAATTTTATCAGCCTTCATGTAATTGGGGAAACCTGCACCTTTGATATAGCTGAGGAACCTTTCTGAGCTCAACTGTACTATCACACCACCCCTGACTTTACCCGCCAAACAATATGCTCATCAGGCCTAATGCTCCTCTGTGGGTCACTTGACAGAGGTCCCAAGCTGAAAAGTGCTTATCCTCCATGACATGTGAACAATTTCCCCAAAGCGTCAATTCTGAAGCACTTCTTGCTGCTTCATCAACCGTACCATCAGGCCATAACACAAACCCTTGCAGAAAAATTTACCAATACACAGATTAAATACAGCAAATGAACAAGACTTCTAATAGATTTATTACTTTCTCATTAAATTGAACAGGTTATAGAGCAACAAATCTTGTAGTGAATAATTATCATTTTCTATAATTCCTTAAATCTACCATTCAAGTTAGCACAATACCACCTGACCATTTTTACAGCTCAAATATCTTCACCAAGAGAACTATTCAACAAAAAGAGTACCTTTGGACTAAAAACTTCAAGCTTTTGCTGTGGTGGATAAAAAGGGTATCTATGAACTTATGAAGTGTGCCTGTGAATGTCTCAAGAAACTCAAATTTATCTCCAGAAGGACCAGAACTGCACATTTCACCCCTACAAATAGGCATGAAGCAAAAGCAAATATGAAAAGGCTGATGAAAGTTACATAATTAATCCTCCAACTAGTGACAACAAGCACCACTGCGAGCTTTATGCAATAGATATTTGAAAACACATTGTGGTTGTCAAAACCTAGAGAAACCTCTATGTATCAAAATCCTTTTTGCAGTAGTATATTCTTCAGTCAATGTTCAGAAGATTCAATTAAAATGAGCATATTTTAATCCAAAATTCAAGACAAAAGATGTAATATTGTAAAAAATTGGAAACTTTAGTCTAGGAATTTGTAATGCAAAAACTTAAACAAGCAGGACTGAAAAGAACTAATAACTAACTTGCTGACAACTTTGGCTTGTAGCCTAGTTTGTTTCGTAACGATTGTATGAAAAGGATTCACGAAATCACACATACTAACATATCATGTCACTGAAACATGTAATATACTCTAATAATGCCACCCAGTGTTTATGCAGATAAGCTTTGAATAAATAAAACAAGAGAAATAGTCCAGTAGCTAGTGACAATACAAAGACTGACCTTTTTTCCTCTTGATGCTCCAACACCAAATCCAGTGCCGAGTTCCATTTTACAGAGTTGGATGGAGGCTTATTGAGACCTGAGAAATATATTGAGACCGCTGAATCACCAAAAAAAATCTGGATCAGATCAATGATTTATCTCATCTATACTTACAACCAGCGGTGTCACACAAGACAATGTCAAAGCGGCCTTCTTTCCCTCTTTTAACACCTTGGTGAAAGAACTATTCAGAACATATGTTAGTGATTTACTATTACAATGCATATCAATAATGAGTACATATATGACGAGCTAAATGAACTTTTGAGTTTGCAGTCTACCAGATAATGCTTTTGCCTTCTCTTTTTCAGCAATGATAATCTCACACCCCGTCCTCTCAGCCCAGATCTCCAATTGATCACAAGCAACTACCCTAAATGCATCACCAGCAGGCATTAATATCTGGAATGATATCAAACCGTAAAATATTGAATTGTTGTTTACTAACTATTACGTTCTAATTTATGATGGAAATACCTATAGCCTACTAGCAATTGAATAAAGAACTTACAGTGAATTCTATGGAACTACAGAATATTGTCAAAGAGTCAAATTTTATATTTAACTTGTAAACTGAATCATCCCAAGCCGAAATCGAAGGGAAGTATATTTTTAAAACCAAATAGGTGATTGCTTACAAATAAAAAATTTACCCTTGTCGAAATACATTGCTCTAAACTAACAATGCATAATAGACCTTACATCTAGGCTCTAAGTTTTTACCTCAAAATCTTATCATAAATTCTTTGATCAGTTTCTCATTGTCTTACTATCCAATGCAGACTTTTTCTTTATATATAAAACATGATTATAGATAATAATAGAGATTCATCTTTGTGAATGGCTAAGCAAATCAGCTAGCATTCTGAAAACAAACTTGATTCTGGTATTTCATGTCAATGTCATACTTTACTCAACTCAGGTGGTTACAACAAAAAAAGTAATGATTTATATACTTGTCCTAAATCAGCACATAGCAGAGAAACTGTACTAATATAAAATGGTTACGTTACCTTAGCACCCTCCTTTTTTAATCTATTGGCCAGCTTACCTGCATTTTGGTAGATAATTGGGAAAAAGTTAGTTAGGTTGTGTTTGGTTGGGATGAATGAATATGGAAGGAATGGAATGAGATTTGAACTATATTATGGGTAAAAGTTCAAAATTTTCATTCCTTTCCCATTCCATTCATAAATATGAAAAGTAAATATGAAAAGACGGATGAAAATTTGGAAACATGAAGGGGTTGAAAAACTTTATGTAACAAGGTTTCTGTATCAATATTGTTATTGCAGAGATATATATTCTTTATTTAATGTCCAGAAGATCAAATCAAAATGAGCATATTCTAATCCAAAAGTTGAAACAAAAGATACAAGTGTAGAAATTTGTATTTGTTTAGTAACGAGTGTATGAAAAGGATTCACCAAATCATACATACTAACATATCATGTCACTGAAACATGTAATATACTCTAGTAAATGCCACCCAGTGTTTATGCAGATAAGCTTTGAATAAATAGAACAAGAGAAATAGTCCAGTAGCTAGTGACAATACAAAGACTGACCTTTTTTCCTCTTGATGCTCCAACACCAAATCCAGTGCTGAGTTTCATTTTACAGAGTTGGATGGAGGCTTCTACTGTAACTGCTCTAATCAAATACCAAAGAAATTTGGAATATGTTGAATCTTAGACCATTCTGGCCCACTCCCCTTGCTATATCTTTCTTCCACAATTCGACACCCACTTATTTGCAGGTATTCAAGGCAATGAGATTGGTCAAACATGAGCAAACTCTCCAGATTCTCACAATTCGAAATATATAATGTCTTGAGAGATGGAAGGTTTGCTATTGAATCCGGGAGAGCTTTCACTCCATTGAAATCTTGTATAGATAGATAAGTCAAGGCAGGAAAGATGGGGGACAAGTGAAGTTGGTCAAACAGCGTTATTGACTTTACCTTTTTCAGCTGTAGGGCAATTAGGTCAGGAAATGAATTTGATAAAGAAAAAGAAGAAGAAGAGAATGGCCATGGGAATTCTTCTTCATCCAATTCATCATCCGACAAGAAGGGACCTAAATACAAATCAACAAGTGTGGAAGTCTGAATATGGGCAAATACCCCTTGTAATTGAGATGAAGGGATTCCCCCAATCGAAAGATATTCTAGAGCAGGTGACGACCCTTCAACTAAATTATTTATACTTATTAGTTGCGGGCAATTGAGTACACTTAATGTAACAAGAGAGACACCAAGGGTCAGACGTTTTAAACCCTTCACGTCAACTAGCTTTAATTGGGTCAAAGATGGAGAATTGTTTTTTATTATTGATTCTATGTTTGAACTTGAACCACCAGAAGAAGATGAATCTCTGATATTCAGCAACCCCTTTCCTTCGTTATACTGCCATTCTCTTGGGCCGCTAACAACCAGGAGTCCAGGAGGGTTCCTACATAGAAGGTTAATTCTTCTANCAGAAGTCAGAATTGAACGATCTTACAGCTCATGCGAAGTTTATGGAATTATCTTTAATTCAGAAGTGGGCCAACAAGAAGAATTTTACTATATCAGCTCAGAAACTGGATATAACAGACAACTACGAATTTTACATGAATAATTCTACTCGATTTATGAGACCTACTTATAATTGTTTTAAAGTATTAAAATACTTTATATATTAGAGATATATAGAGACATATNAATATCAAACTAACAAAGATACAAAATATAAAAATACAAGCCTAGCAATTTGTAAAGCAACGACTGGAACATATATGGGACCTTTTACCATATATAAAAAACAAGAGAAACAGTCCAGTTTTGGGAGAGAGATAGAGGGGTTAAAGACTGACAGTGGTGNTATAATATTAGGGTTAGAAGGAGATGGAGGGAGGCCATGACTTTTTCATGTTACAGAGATAATTCAAGGTTTTCTTATCCAATCTTTCCTTTATTGTTATTAGTTTAATTATGTTTNTAGAGGGGTTAAAGACTGACAGTGGTGTAATCATAATCTACTCTCCCGATGGGTTAAAGACGGACAGTGGTGAAATCATATAATCAACACCCCTACATATAGGCAAAAGTAAATATGAAAAGACGGATGAAAATTTGGAAACATGAAGGGGTTGAAAAACCTTTATGTAACAAGGTTTCTGTTTCAATATTGTTATTGCAGAGATATATATTTTTTATTTAATGTCCAGAANGAAATTTGGAAACATGAAGTGGTTGAAAAACCTTTATGTAACAAGGTTTCTGTTTCAATATTGTTATTGCAGAGATATATATATTCTTTATTTAATGTCCAAAAGTTGAAACAAAAGACACAAGTGTTGAAAATACAAAGACTGACCTTTTTCCCTCTTGATGCTCCAACACCAAATCCAGTTCCACGTGGATAGAGGCTTCTATTGGAACTGCTCTAATCAAATGTTACACGTGGAATATGTTGAATCTTAAACCATTGTGGCCCACTCCCCTTGCTATATCTTTCTTTCACAATTGGACACCGATATATGTCCAGGTGTTGAAGGCAACGAGATTGGTCAAACATGGGCAAACTCTCCAGATTCTCACAATCCTTAATAAATAATTTCTTGAGAGATGGAAGGTTTGCTATTGAATTCGGGAGAGCTTTCACTCCATTGAAATCTCGTATAGATAGATAAGTCAAGGCAGGAAAGATGGGGGACAAGTGAAGTTGGTCAAACAGAGTTATTGACTTTACCTTTTCCCACCCATATAGCTCTAGCCGAACTAGGTTAGGAAATGAATTTGATAAAGAAGAAGAGAATGGGCATGGGAATTCTTCATCATCCGAGTAGAAGGGACCTAATTGCAAATGAACAAGTGTGGAAGTCTGAATATGGGCAAATACCCCTTGTAATTCAGATGAAGGGATTCCCCCAATCGAAAGAGATTTTAGAGCAGGTGACGACCCTTGAACTAAATTATTTATACTTATTAGTTGTGGGCAATTGAGTACACTTAATCTAACAAGAGAGACACCAAGGGTCACACGTCTTAAACCTTTCAAGTGATATAGGGTTAATTTGGTCAAAGACGGAGAATTGTTTTTTATTATTGATTCTATGTTTGAACATGAACCACCAGACTCTCCTCCGCCGTAACTGATACTATTCAATTCTATAGAGGTGAGTGAGGTCATTACATTTGTGCTCATACTTTCCAGTATCATGCTGCTCTCCAAATCTGTAAAAGTCAACTCCTTCAAGGACGGAAAACAACTATTGGGGATCTTTCTCAACCTTGGACATTCATAGATTGCCAATATCTCAAGTATAGGAAAAACAGTGTGGGCATCATTACCCCCTCTACTCATAACTCCTCCTTCTACCCATTCTTCTAGCTCTGGCATATTATTCAAATAGAGATGTGTCAGTGATGGATACAGTGTTGTTGTAACTGCTTTTGGGGACCCACTTTCTACACCACCACTTATTTCCTTCCCAATAACCTTCACATTTGCCATATCATCTATCTTCATCTTCTTGAGTTTAGGAAGGTGACCCAATGGTGGAAGTACTTGACACCTGTGGCAATCTGTCAATGTGATTTCCACCAAGTTGGTCATCATTGTCATCCATGTTGCAAACTTCTTCCCCATAAAATATTCAATTATCAATCCTTTCAGATTCGGGTGAGGTTCCAATCCTACCATCACTTCCTCATCTTTGTGTTTCCTTTTATCTTCATTGTAATTCCACTCCAACAGTAATTGCTCAACACCGGGCTTCTCACAAAGCTTTGCTTTCCTTGCTTCTTCAATATTTTGCACCTCATCAAGGCCATAGAGACAAAGCCTACCTCTAAGATTTTTCAACCCTCCAAGTTGTCCAATGGCACAGTTTTGATCTCTACTCACAACAAAATAAGACAGTGTTTGCAGACTAGTCAGCCTCGCTATCCCAACAAACATGTATCTTCTTTTAAGATTGCCAATAACAAGATGTCTCAAGTTTATAAGGTTGCAAACATTTTCTGGAAGCTCGTGAGTATAGCCAGTTCTCAGCGTTTGCAAGTTGTAGAGTCTGGTGATGTAATTTGGCAATTTATAGCTAGTCTCGGAAACTTGAGTATCACAAGTATCCGGATATTTAAGGTTTTTCAAATTCCCTATCGAACTAGGCAACTCTTTAACAAATGAGTGTAAAACCAAAACTCTCAAGTGCCTGAGGTTGGGTAATATGACATTAAATATATAGGCCTCTGCGTACAGTGCTTGTACTGTATCAAAGTGCGCCTCATCAAACACAATTGGTTTTACATCTTTAAACCCTTCAAGCCTTATATGTATAGCCTTTGAAACCTTGTTGAAATCATGACTTGGTTTTATGGTTGCAGAATAATTACTTGACACATCTAATGCAAGATCATGCACAAGATCATGCATCTTGCATTTGGTGACATTCCCGAATATATCTTTTTCAGCATCTTGTAACAAAGAATTCCACAACAGAATGTCAAAGTACTCGTTTCCGATGTCCTCCATTGAAGCATTGCCATCTCCCGAAAGGAAACCTAGTGCCATCCATATTTGTATCAATTGATCCTTATATATGTTAGAATCCTTTGGCATAATAGAGCAATATGCAAAGCATCGTTTTAAAGACGAATAAGGTAAATTATCATACGACAACCTTAACGAAGACAATACACCTTCCGATTTCCATGTTTCACTGTTTCGGATGTGCAACCACTGTTGTTCAGTCTTCTTTGAGTACAATAAACTCCCTAGTGATTTTATTGCTAGAGGCAGACCGCCACACCTTTCTACCATTATTTTTCCCATGGTCACAAATGCCTTGGTCTCTAATACTCCTCCGTCAGAAAATGCCCTACGCTTGAACAATTCCCAACTATATTCCTCTGATAGTTTCTCCACCCGATAAGGATGAGAACATCGCATGGCATGAATGACCTCCTGCTTACGAGTGGTAACTAAAATATTGCTGCCTCTCGCACCACCAACTCCAAGCAAAGCATTTCTCAACTTCTCCCACTCCTCTGGCTTCTCATTCCAAACATCATCGAGTACAAGTAAAAACTTTTGACTGTTTAGCTTTTCTTGAAGATCTTTGATTAATCCTTCCGCATTTTCCAACACAGAAGGCTTTGAAGTGAGTGATACTAGCATTTGATTTAAAATCTTCATGAAATCAAAATCATCTGATACGGTGACCCACATCCTCTTAGAAAACATATTGATTATAACATGTTTATTGTAAACCATACGAGCAAGAGTTGTCTTGCCTTGACCTCCCATCCCTAGTATTGCATTTACTTGTAAACCCTCATCATTTTTCTTGCACAGCATATTCACCAAATATGATATATCGTTATCTCTTCCGACTATCAGTGACTCGTCTTCAAAGGGTGTGGTGTTGCGAATCTCTCTGTGCTGCACAGTAGATCTTAAATGCTCTACTGGCTTAAGTCCGATATCGGTTGCCCATTTACAAATCTTGTCGAAGGAAGCATTAATATACTTGATCTTACGAGCCACTTTGAAACGATATAATAAGGTGTTTTTAGAAGGAATGAAGAAGTCCCTTACCTTGCGACGTTTCTCCACTTTTGTTCTAGTAACTTCATACTCAAGTTCACCCATAAAAGCTTGAGCTACACGAGCCACATCTTCAAGTTTGTTGAACCACATTTTGGCAGTAGACATGATTAGTTTCTTGGTATGAGCATCATTCAAGAGAGCACCAACTAATTCAAATCTCTCATGCAGTGTCTCCAAATCTTCACCAAGCTTCCACGCCTGAATCAATTCATTAGTTGCAAGTGAAACAAGATTGCGAACCAGTCCAGCAGCAAGATCAGCTACAAATGCTTCAGCCATATTTTCTTGTCTCGAGGGAAATGTGTTTGTGGTGATGGTTGTTGTATGGACTAGTATTACTTGAGATATATTGGTGTCTTGGTCAACTTTGTGGTGCCAAAAGTCACCAGTAATAATGGTGGATGGGGTCATTTTATTAAATGCTGAGTAGTCATTTTTTGTCATTTTAAATTCTTTGTTTGCAGAATTACAGATTTACGGGCATACGGTAGTTCATTAAAGTTCTGGCTGGTTAAATACTCCGTAATTAATTAAGTCTAAATGCATTGTTAGTTTACTTAAACTGTATATAATTTTGTAGTCGACACTCTAATATATGATGAGTGCAGCATCTGGATGCACATATCCGGATCCGGTTTAACCGATTAAATCGCACCGGAAATCGAATTTATCCGGATCCGAATTAATAATTTAGAAGTTTTTTCACACACAAGTCTTTTACACTTTTTAATTTTTTTAAGAAAAAATAAATTTTAATATTTCATGATAATTTCTGCAAATTTTGGTTATACATGATCAAATATTTTAAATAATTATAAAATTATTATAATTGAAAATTATAAAGTTGATTGGATACATAATTAAAAGTTATTTAATATGGAATCCTGCACTAGCTTGAATATAAAACCGGGAACAACTATTTGCATTTCAAATAAGAAATGGACTTGTATTGAATAATGTATGTGAACATTTAGTCATGTAAAATCAGTACACATAAATAAAGATTAAAGCAACCCCTTTCCTTCGTTATCTACTGCTAATTTGAATATAACCATATACAAGGTTAATTCTTCTAATATTACGTGCTACTAGAACTAGAGGATTTCTCCATCAACCGTACCATCAGGCCATAACACAAACCCTTGCACAAACATTGTAATCCTCTGCCACTTCGAAAGCTGCCCGGAATGTGGAGCAAGAACTAATAATTATGAGTAAACAGTAACTCATCCATCTTCAGAGGAGAGGTGTAATAAATCCTTATTTCCATTACAATAAATGTTTATATGACTTTAGAAATAAACAGGGATCACCACAAATATTATCTAAGAAAAGAGAAAATATCTTCAAGGGTAAAAATGTTCAACATGAATAATAATTGATTAATATTTTTTTATTTTTATAAAAATACTGTATGTGTGTATATTTTATAATATACTTTTTAATCAAAAATATTAAATAAATTATGAATAAGTAAAGTTTATTCCAATTGAAAATCATTTTTTAAATATTAATTCGAACTAATATTTACTTTACTATAAAAAAAAGGTAAAAATGATATTTTATCTTATATTTTTTTTTAAAAAGGTTATAAACTAAAAAGTACTTTAAAATTTAAAAAATTATAACAAAACTTATAAATTTCATTTTTTTCTATTAGTTTTTTAGTTACATATTTAAATATTTTTTGGATTGAAAGAGTAGTCTTTAGAATATATTGATATTTGTATGTCGAAATAATTTGATAAATATTTTTAGAGCGGAATATATCATTGACATAATATATTTTGTCTAACTCAAATATCTAGATTTTGAAAAAATTATTTGGCCGGTTCGAGTCATACTCAAATCGAATATTTTTAAAAGAGGATTTACTCGATGACGTAGTAAATTTATATATTTAATTTAATTTTCACTTTTGTTCTTGCTAAATGATAAATTCACTTTTGTTCTCGAACCGTGAATTCACTATGTTATTACTTATATTAGGTGTAAGTGAGCGTTTTAGTCATTTTATTTAATAAATTTTTATTAGTTAATAAAATATAATATTTAATTGATATTATATGTGTTTGAACATTCTTACCCTTAATATGTAGAGGTAGACATATCGGCCCTTAAGGATAATATTGGAAATAAAATAGTCAAAATGGTTGAAGTGTCCAAATTTTCATATGTTAAGGGTACGAATGTATGATTTTTTTTTAAAGAGTTTTTGTGTACAAAGTCGAATACTTCAAGGGCGGAGAAGTAAACAAGTCTAATTATCTAAGATGGTATTTGATTATAGTAGGGTTTTGTTTAACACCAGGATCGACTATCAACCCTAAAGTCACACCTGAAACCTAGATCCTCTGCAGGAAACGGGAGCTGAAGTCTGTCCTCCTTCAAATATGCATCTAAATTTGCCAGTCTTGAAGATTTCCAACATACTATTTCAGAGAGCTGTGCAAGACCTAGAGCTTTGTAGTTCGGAAGGTGAGGTGGCACCAATTATATTATTAAGAGTGTTGTAAACTGCAAAAGGAAACATATAATAGATTTTTTGTGTAATCTAGAAGTATGAATCAAAAAATCTCAATTTAACAAAAGAATGAACTAGAGATTTTGGAAGCAAAAAAGAAGAGGAGAATGATGAAAAAGAAGTCCTTGGCGTCAAGATTTGACCTACCTGAATTTGCCATCACCAAAGACCAAGTGCAGCAGGAACTCCCACAGCTACTCTAAAATTTTAGGCACTTAATTTTGTAATAAAATTCCTACCTAACAAAGTTTAAATACTCAGATTGCACCACCAGATCAAAAAACAAGAACATTGAAAAGGATAGAGCCATACCGGTGTCCACTTCATTAGCGGTGAGGATTGATTTTGGAGCAATACCGCTGAAGCTATTTTCTAGGCAACATTACATACATCTTAATTTCCAGTTCATTCCTGCAATTCAGCATCCAAGTTACTCTACGAGGGGAAGGTACTTCACTTCAGAATCAACCATCTCATATAAATGGGCGCCATACATCATATTTATAAACCAGTTGGTACCACCTAACATCTACACCAAGAAAATGAAAATTTATGAAAGATACTATAAACTTATTGGGTTCTTGGACTAAAGTTCTTTAGTCCCTGCAGACGACACAACAAGAAGCACCTCTNATTGGGTTCTGGACTAAAGTTCTTTAGTCCCTGTAGACAGAAGTTTAAAATTTGACACAACAAGAAGCACCTCTTAAATCACATAACGAAGCCTTGACATCGAACATACATGTAATTATTTAGTGTAGGCCTTTAGAAAAAGTATCCCTTGAACTAGAATAATTAGTATTTTGCAGAAATTAACGCACATCTTAATTTATGAAACTCAATTTTCTCTGAAAGGAACACAATGAAAGAAGATACCGGAATCTGTAAATTTATGGAGCATTTCAAACTTTTAGTTTGCATGGGTTGTTAGGTATGGATTTCTAACTAGCTTTTATGTGTGGTGCATGAAAGATTATGCATATAGGGAACAGAGTTTTTTCAACAACAGATGATCAATTTTCAACTATATGCCTATATGGAATGAGGTATATCATTTTATTCAATTTTTTCAAAAGATTCCGCAAAATAAATGACTTACAAACATTACTTGTTCTTATAATACCTCAAGCTTACAACCCAATGTAATACCGGACCCAACAAACTTATGGAATCCAGGAAGTGCTAAGGCACTTCCCGCCGGATAAGGCTCTCATACCATTTATAATACAACCAAAAAAGAAATTTAATTATGCTCCCCGTGCTACACAAAAAAGAAACAAAGGGTACCTCATTGAACTCTCTCGCCTGTGGCTGTGGAAGCATATTCAACCATGTTGTTCCATCCAAAAACAAGGAGAATCTCCTGTGAACATATTGAATCAAATATATTTAACCACATATACATTCAGAAGTTTGATGACAACATATACTAGTGATCGTACTACGATGGTTAACTTTATTTAACTGGGTTTTATATCAAACTGTCCACCCATCTCACAAAAAAATATCAAGTATCTACCCAATCTCCACGATGACTAATTTAAACTACTAAAATATCAAAATATATCATTTTGTTTAAAAAATTGATGGTCAACATTAAGATTGTGGATTGACCGTTAATATGATGATTCGACAGGTTATGTGGAAAAAGAAAAAAAAACAATTAAATAATACATCATTGATTAAACAATTAAAAAAAAATAAAAAGTAAATATGTTGTTATGGTAAAACACATGCATTAAAACCGGGATTCTTCGATGTTCACGATATCCGCAAACGAACATTGATTCTGCAATTGCAAACTACACCAGTACACTCTCATTTAATTGACGAAATTTCCGACATAATAGACTTACGGCTTTTTTATTATAAATAAATATAATAATATATACAAGAGTAATTAAAAACTTATATGTAAATGAAAGAGATATTAAGAAATCTAAGGATGAATCCTAATGTACAAGTATAAATACAAGTCTGATATATAAAGAGAAGTAACTCTGATATATAAAGAGTTAATCGTCAAGTTTTTTTTAAAAAAAATTAACGGAGTGATATATTTTAAACACTTTAGTGGTTTAAATGAGTCGCTGTTAAGATTGAGTAGCTACTTGATATTTTTTTTTAAGATTGGTGGACAGTTTGATATAAAATCCTTATTTAAATGCAAATGAACATATCAAATTTTGTGATATTAGAGAACAAAGGCAGCAAGTTGAGCAAAAATTATATGTACCTGCGACAACTTTAGAAATAACTTTTTTGCAAGAAATCAATTCTTCCATGAGGCTGTAATTGGTAGCAGACCTGAGAAATATATTGAGACAGCTAAATCACCAAAAAAAATCTGGATCAGATCAATGATTTATCTCATCTATATTTACAACCAGCAGTGTCACACAAGACAGTGTCAAAGCGGCCTTCTTTCCCTCTTTTAACAGCTTGGTGAAAGAACTATTCAGAACATATGTTAGTGATTTACTATTACAATGCATATCAATAATGAGTACATATATGACGAGCTAAATGAACTTTTGAGTTTGCAGTCTACCAGTCTACCAGATGATGCTTTTTGCCTTCTCTTTTTTGCCAACTCTTTTTCAGCAGCCATCAATATCTGGAATGATATCAAACCGTAAAATATTGAATTGTTGTTTACTAACTATTACGTTCTAATTTATGATGGAAATACCTATAACGTACTAGCAACTGAATAAAGAACTTACAGTGAATTCTATGGAACTACAGAATATTGTCAAAAAGTCGAATTTTATATTTAACTTGTAAACTGAATCATCCCAAGCCGAAATCAAAGGGAAGTATATTTTTAAAACCAAATAGGTGATTACTTACAAATAAAAAATTTACCCTTTGTCGAAATACATAGCTCTAAACTGACAATGCATAATAGACCTTACATCTAGGCTCTAAGTTTTTAACTCTAAATCTTATCATAAATTCTTTGATCAGTTTCTCATTGTCTTACTATCCAATGCATACTTTTTCTTTATATATAAAACATGATTATAGATAATAATAGAGATTCTTCTTTGTGAATGACTAAGCAAATCAGCTAGCATTCTGAAAACAAACTTGATTCTGGTATTTCATGTCAATGTCATACTTTACTCAACCCAGGTGGNCTGGTATTTCATGTCAATGTCATACTTTACTCAACTCAGGTGGTTACAACAAAAAAAGTAATGATTTATATACTTGTCCTAAATCAGCACATAGCAGAGAAACTGTACTAATATAAAATGGTTACGTTACCTTAGCACCCTCCTTTTTTAATCTATTGGCCAGCTTACCTGCATTTTGGTAGATAATTGGGAAAAAGTTAGTTAGGTTGTGTTCGGCTGGAATGAATGAATATGAAAGAAATGGAATGAGATATGAACTATATTATGGATAAAAGTTCAAAATTTTCATTCTCTTCTCATTCCATTCATAACAATTTAAATTAAAAATAAAACCCACTAATTCGAGATGGAATGCTCCATTCTCCCTAATACCCATTTTCTTCTCAAATCTTATCATAAAAGTTTTGCTCTCATTCATTTTTGTTTCATATCCTCCCTCCCAACTCCATTATTTTGTACTTATTTTCACTCATTCCATTCCATTCTCCCCAACCAAACACAATATTAGTGCTTTGGTGTCAACACTAAACACTGGCACAAAGCACAGATACACTTTCAATGGGCAACACTAGGTTGTAAAATCCATCTAAAATTTTGTTTTTTAAAGAGAATATTCACAGCTTTATTATTAAAATGACCAAGAATGTTTCCAACAGAGATTACGATTCACCAAGTCACATATACTAACATATCATGTCAATGAGGGATGCAATACATTCAAGTAATCCCACCCAGTGTTTATATTATATTTCTTAAACCATTGTGGCCCACTCCCCTTCCTATATCTTTCTTTCACAATTGGTTCCACAAGCAAGTCCTGTGTAATTTCTACTTGCAGTTGCACTAATTTTAAACAACTACAATAGCTACACAGCATTAACCTTGATACCAATAACTTGGATTCTTTCATTAAGCTTGTTGAGAAAAAATCTTTTAAATAATAAAAACCGTAAGTGCACGGGTGTACGTCGAACCACAGACAACACGAATCAATTTTTTAATCTATAAAATAAATTAAACTAGTACTCAAATATATCAATAATCAAGTAATCTAAAGGACGGGTTCATCGGCTAAACACATAAAAATCATGGTGTAATTTAAATATTAATTTTTACTAACAATTAAACACATAAGTATTCGGAATAAAGACAACCAATGATTCCAAATCAAATATTATTTAAAAGTGGTAAAAACTACTTAGTAAAAATATTACCAATTAAATCAATTCTCAAAATCATATGGATCCTAACTATACGAACTC
>QRFB01000369.1:38753-58351 GCA_008931105.1 Oenanthe javanica
TCATTTCCTTTAACCTTATAGTAGACACACTTGTCACTTTCATTAACCAAAAAATCTGAAGTCAAAACAGTTTCATCAAACTTTTTGTGGCAGTCTCTAGGAGCTTGTTTCAAGCCATAGATTGACTTGACTAATTTACATATTTTCCTCTCATTACCAGAAGCAACAAATCCTTCAGGCTGATCCATATAAATCTCTTCTTCAAGATCACCATGAAGAAAAGCTGTCTTTACATCCATTTGATGGATGATAAGACCATGTACGGAAGCCAATGCTATAAGCATTCGAATTGTTGTCATTCTTGCAACAGGAGAGTATGTATCAAAATAGTCAATGCCTTCCATTTGCCTAAAACCCTTAGCTACCAGCCTAGCCTTATACTTATCTATTGAGCCATCCGGGTTCATCTTTCTTTTGAAGATCCACTTACATCCTATAGTAGTACACCCAGGAGGGAGATCAACCAACTCCCATGTTCCGTTAGAAACAATAGAGTCAATCTCACTCTTCACAGCGCCTTTCCAGTGCCTTGACTACGAAGAGTCCATGACCTGCCGGAAAGTCAAAGGTTCGCCCTCGACATTGTAAGTGATAAAATCACTTCCAAAATCCTTGACCACCTTTGCACGCTTATTCCTTCTAGGTTCCTCTACTTCGTTAGGAGTAGAGCTACTAGTAGGATCCACCCCCACATTTGTCATCCTTTCCACATGATCAGGAATGGAACTCGATGTGCGAGTGGGATCATCATCAGAAATACCCTGAGGTATACCAGTCTTCATAGGGAATACATTCNCTCATAGGGAACACATTCTCAAAGAATGTTGCATCACGAAACTCAACTATAGTGTTTGACACTATCACATCTATGTCAGATTTTAACACTAAAAATCTCATAGCGGTAGTGGTTTCAATATAGCCCAGAAAGATGCAATCAACAGTTTTCGGCCCCAGTTTCTTTCTCTTGTGTTCAGGGACAAGTACTTTTGCAAGGCAGCCCCACACACGAAGATACTTTAAACTAGCCTTTCTGCCTTTCCATAATTCATAAGGTGTCTTGTCCATATGTTTCAGAGGGACTCTGTTCAGAATATGGCAAGCCGTATTCAGAGCCTCTCCCCACATGTACTTAGGCAACTCAGAATTAATTAGCATACTGTTAATCATATAACTTTAAATGTTCTGTTCTTTCGTTCTGCTACCCCATTAGACTCAGGAGTGTATGGTGGAGTCACCTCATGAACTATACCATTGCTTTTGCAAAATTCATTAAATGATGTACCTGTATACTCTCTACCTCTATCAGACTTCAAACGCTTAAGTACTTTGCTAGTTTGTGTTTCAGCTTCATTTTTATACATAATGAATTTATCAAGTGCTTCATCTTTATGCTTAATCAAATAAACATAGCAATATCTACTACAATCGTCTATAAAGGTAATGAAATATCTTTTATTATCTTTAGTCAATATACCACTAAATTCACATATATCTGTGTGTACTAATTCTAATACTTCTGAATCCCTAACAACATTATGAAAGGGTTTCCTAGTTTGTTTAGCAGTCACACATACTTGACATTTAGATTTCTTTTCAATGGCATACTTTGGAATCAACTCTAAATTCATCATATTCTTTAGAGCACCAAAATTTAGATGACCAAGTCGTGAGTGCCACAAATCAGATGATTCAACACAATTCACAGAAGGAATAACATTTTCATTAATAAAACTGCCCAAAACAGGCTCCACATTTATTAAAAATAATCCATCAGACAAGTAACCTTTGCCAAAAAATAAACCAGTATGCGTAATAAATACTTTATTACACTTCAAAGAAATTTCGAAACCATTTTTAACTAAACAACTTCCACTTATTATGTTTCTACGAATGTCAGGAACATGATGCACTCTAGTAAGGGATAGAATACGCCCAGAAGCAAACTTCAGGTCCACGTTTCCTACTCCAAGTACTTGAGCAGCACTAGCATTCCCCATCGTCACTGTCATTCCTTGAACCTGTTGATAAGATACAAAGAGAGTAATATCAGTACATATATGTACATTAGCTCCAGTATCAATCAACCATTCATTTGACAGATAAGTGGAAAGTAGTGTAGGGTTGTAGGTAACATACCCATCATTGGTTTCAGAAGCAATAGCCTCACCAACGACCATGTTAACCACAGGCCCACCAGTGGTTTCAAGCACAGTATTAGCTTGTGCTACCACATTAGGTTTCTTCGCTTTCTTTGTAGGACAGTCCTTGCTCCAGTGACCAACCTGTCCACAAGACCAACATGGTTTGTTTGCCTTTGGTTTCTTAGCCTTGTTCTTGTCAGTTTTAGGCTTAGTATTTTCCTTCTTAGTGACAGACTTTCTTTTCTGTCCAACAGTCACTACGTTCACCTTCGAACTCCCATGTTCAGCAGGCATCACATGTCCCTGTTTGGACTTGTGTTGCTCCTGCACAGAGATGTCCAACATCAAGTTAGTTCAGGTGATCTCTCATTTCTGTCTTTCCAGGGAGAGAGCAAACTCTTCCCAAGACTTCGGGAGCTTTTCAATCACTGACATGACTTGAAACTTCTCAAGAAGGTCCATTCCAGACTCCTTCAAAACATGTACCAACATCTCAAATTCGTGCACCTGCTCAGTCATGGATTTTGTATCCACCAGCTTGAAATCAAGGAACCTTGCCACACTATACTTTTCCAGACCCTGAGAGTCAATATTGTGGGTTTGGTCCAGTTTCTCCCATAAGAGTTTAGCAGTGAAGGCATCCGATGAATAAACATCGAACAAAGTGTTCACTAAAGTTGCCAAAATGGCAGCCCTTGCCACTCCATCCTTTTCAGCCCACAAAGCATAAACCTTAACAGAGTCAGTCTGCTCTTGATTCACAACAGGAGGATCATACTGCACCACCGGCCATAGATCCTTAACCGTTAACCACAACTTCATCTTTTTCTGCCAGCGAGAAAAACCAGCACCACCGCTGAACTTATCAGGCATCCCAGACAGATCAATAGGTTGTGGGAAACGGTACATAGCCCAATCAATGGCAGTAGTAATCCCAGACCCAGAACCAGTAGAAACAACAACAGGAGTTTCCGTTTCATTAACCATCTTGTTAATTAACAATATATAACACTGATAATCTCTTCAAGATTGTTGGGAATAATTTAAAACTAAACACAACAATAGGGCAGTTATATAAACAAATAACAAGAACAGGCAGATTAAACCAATTAACAAAACAAAGCACGAAAGTAGAAACGAGATAGTTAAATCAGTAACTGTAAAGACAAGAGAAAAGATCGAATACTTAGCTCTAACAGAAGTTTTACGCATACACTGATAGAACCAAAGGAACTGCTGAGTCGTCAAACCTTGCAAAAAGTCTTGACTGTTCTTGAAGAGATTATTGTCCCACTACGCTATGTTGGGTTGCAGCAATACCACTTCCAGGATAAAACAGCACAGAGTACTCCGTCCACATATACGTAGCACTCAACAGCGACCTACACCTCAGTTCGCCCAGAAAACCTATGTATAATCTGTATTAATATATGAGTAGGAGATACAGAGTATGGCTGCTAGGGTTTCTCAGACTTGTGTAAATTCGTCTTCTTCCCTATTTCTATCTCCAACGTTTTTCTGTATATATATTACAATAAAACGTAACTGTAGATAAAACATTAATTGAAATAATTATTCTGACTTAAATTGCCTTTAATAGAATATATTTCAGAATCAGCAAAATAACAGTCATCAGAGTTTAGCTAAAGTCTGAATAGGCCCATCAGAGTTTACTGTAAACTCTGACATATCAATTCCATCAGAGTTTATAAACTCTGACCTGACCATCAGAGTTTATTAAACTCTGACCCGGTTCATCAGAGTTTACTATAAACTCTGACCTGACCATCAGAGTTTATTAAACTCTGACCCGGTCCATCAGAGTTTATTAAACTCTGACTCGGTCCATCCTTTATTAAACTCTGACCCAGCTCTTTTGTAAACTCTGATGAGTTAGTCCATCAGAGTTTATTAATAAACTCTTACCCAACTCATTATAAAGTCTGCATTCTGCTGACTCAATATTCATATTAAAATAATATTAAATTCATAATTAATTTAATTAATCATGTAATAAAACTCCTCGCCCAGGTCGCCTCGCGTACGCAAGACACCGAGACATTCGCCCAAATCGCCCTTCGACCCGAGGCAAGACGGTGCTCGCGAGGGCACACAATTACACCATGCATACTCACATGCCTTAGTAGTTGACACTACCCTTGCACATATATGCATATAAAGCACCCACACCCATATTACATTCTCTGTGTGGGACAAATGTAATTAACCCATTTCAAGCATGCAACTTCTACTCAATTTATCTATGGATTACACTAAGAAAATGTCTTAGATCCAAACATGAAAGTTTAATTCCTCATAGCAAGGAACAACTTCCATTAGTTAGTTTCCGGAAATTTCATCAAGAACATAAACAAAATATGTCTTGAACTTTCCATTTTCTAACAGATTGTTTCTATCAAAACTTCTGCTCGGACAGATCAGACCAAAAGTAAAGGGGAAGTTCATAACTTTGTTCCACAAGCAAGTCCTGTGTAATTTCTACTTGCAGTTGCACTAATTTTAAACAACAAGAATAGCTACACAGCATAAAACTTGATACCAATAACTTGGATTCTTTCATTAACCTCTATGAGTGGTTCAAAGGTATTTACAATATCTGTTGGACTCTTTTGGTATTGTTACACAGACAGTCTTTACAAATGAGTGAAAAAATTATAACGAGCAGCAGAATAGGTTTGGCTTCTGCATCATTTATCCCCCAAAGTCCTAGACTTCCAGAACACCCTGAAAAGTTGCACCGTACAATTATCAGGAGATTGAACCAAAAAATGTAGAAATATTGATGAATAAGGAAGCAAATATAATACTCCCTCCGTCCCGGCCAGTTGTTATCATTTCAAAATGGGGTGTCTGGCACGCATTTTAAGGTGAATTTTAAGGATAGTTCCATAATTTATTTTTGAAATTTTCCTTTTTTGTATAAATATAGAACAATCCTATTTTTATACAAAAAAAGAATTTTTTAAAAATAAGTTATGGAACTATTCTTAAAATCCACCTTAAAATGCGTGCCAGAAAGTGAAAAAAAAGTGATAACAATTGGTTGGGACAGAGGGAGTATAACATACAAAAAATAATCTAGACTTCAGTTATTGTTACAAGTTACAACGAGAAGCAAGTCATTATGATGTTCTATGGTATTTATGATACATTCAATATTATGTCATTTCGTTGGATTCTCGGAAAAAAATTAAAATTTGAAACTCAAAGCAACTGGTTAAAGTCATCAATTTTTTAATTCCAACGGTTAGTACAATATTCAAACAGATGCACAGATTAAACAAAGACATCCCACAATTGAAATATACACTATTACTGCAAGGTGCACACAATATTGGAATAAATTTTCAGTCACCACATCTTACCATATATATGAGTTCGACCATTTAGATATTCCATGCAAGTACCTCTACAAACTAAACTTAAGAAAGTTAACCTTTTGCAACAAACTTGCCCTGAGGACTCAAAAGCTCATAGCATATACAACTTCCAGATTTCATTTTCTCTGTTCACTTGATAACTTTAAACAAGTAGTCTATTCAAATAATGGCATCTATGCCCATATCAATGCTGCTTTTACTTCTCACATTCAATTTTGTGTTGTTTCACAGCCAAACTAGATATCATTATCATCAACATAAAAAAGCAAAAACATTCTCCTCCAATATCCATTTAGAATAGTAACAAGAAAGAGATACTGTATATATGAACTACTGTATGAAGTAATGATATACCTTTATTGTTCTATTTATGGATCCCAAATAAGCTCCAAATCTCTAACAAGAGACAGATGTCACATCCTCATCTAGGTGGTAGATGTTGAACTCTGCTCATTAGGTTCCTGACCTACTCACCCTTTCCACCTCTGATCTGTCACTCCACCAGTCTGGAAACCTAATAAGCTGGAAGCATGCCTTGGTGTTAGTAACTGCAGGTATCTTTGTCACCTTTTGATTGGCGAGGCTCACCGATTTTATGCCCGCAATTGACCTTTGATTCTGCCAAGAAGAAATTAAGATCAAGCTCACTATCACATTTATATTAAGGTAAGAGAATATACATGATATATCAAACTAACAAAGATACAAGATATAAAAATACAAGCCTAGCAATTTGTAAAGCAACGACTTGAACATATATGGGACCTTTTACCATATATAAAAAACAAGAGAAACAGTCCAGTTTGGGGAGAGAGATAGAGGGGTTAAAGATTGACAGTGGTGTAATCATAATCTACTCTCCCGATGGGTTAAAGACGGACAGTGGTGAAATCATATAATCAACACCCCTACATATAGGCAAAAGTAAATATGAAAAGACGGATGAAAATTTGGAAACATGAAGGGGTTGAAAAACCTTTATGTAACAAGGTTTCTGTTTCAATATTGTTATTGCAGAGATATATATTCTTTATTTAATGTCCAGAAGATCAAATCAAAATGAGCATATTCTAATCCAAAAGTTGAAACAAAAGATACAAGTGTAGAAAATTGTATTTGTTTAGTAACGAGTGTATGAAAAGGATTCAATCACACATACTAACATATCATGTCACTGAAACATCTTAAACCATTCGAATAAATAAAACAAGAGAAATAGTCCAGTAGCTAGTGACAATACAAAGACTGACCTTTTTCCCTCTTGATGCTCCAACACCAAATCCAGTGCCGAGTTCCATTTTACAGAGTTGGATGGAGGCTTCTACTGTAACTGCTCTAATCAGATATGTTTACACTTGGAATATGTTGAATCTTAAACCATTCTGGTCCCCCACTCCCCTTGCTATATCTTTCTTTCACAATTGGACACCCATGTATGTTTAGTGCTTCAAGGGGATGAGAATGGTCAAACATGGGGAGAGTCTCCAAATTCTCACAATCCTTAATAAATAATGTCTTGAGAGATGGAAGGTTTGCTATTGAATCCGGGAGAGCTTTCACTCCTTTGAAATCATTTATCCACAATAGAGTCAAGGCGGGAAAGATGAGGGACAAGTGAAGTTGGTCAAACAGGCAAACAGCGTTATTTTATTTACATTTTCCCACCCATTTAGATATAGCCGAACTAGGTTAGGAAATGAATTTGATAAAGAAGAAGAAGAAGAAGAGAATGGGCATGGGAATTCTTCTTCATCCGAGTAGAAGGGACCTAAATTTAAATGAACTAAATGGGCAAATACCCCTTGTAATTGAGATGAAGGGATTCCCCCAATCCAAAGAAATTTTAGAGCAGGTGACGACCCTTGAACTAAATTATTTATACTTATTAGTTGCGGGCACTTGGATACTTCTAAACTAACAAGGGAGACACCAAGGGTCACACGTTTTAAACCCTTCACGTCAACTAGCTTTAATTCGGTCAAAGACGGAGAATTGTTTTTTATTATTGATTCTATGTTTGAACTTGAACCCCCAGAAGAAGATGAATCTCTGATATTCTGCAGCCACAGAGAGGTGAGTGAGGTCTCCACATTCGTACTTTCTACTATCATGTTGCTCTCCCCAATACTCAACACCTTCAAGGACGGAAAAAATGTTATCCTAAAAAAGCACATTGCATTTTCTTTTGTATAATCACAAATTAGATATAGAAACTGTAATATACTCTCAATTCTTGAACTTTGTTCTCGTTTGCAATATTTTTAAACACCATAATAAAAATACCTTTAATTTAATTTGTGTTCATGACTATCAAAAGTTTGAACCCCAACTAGCCCAGTTTCTGCGTCGGTCCTTGCTTTTTATGCGGAAGGGGTGACAATTACGGGTGTTGGGGCATGTTAGTCATCATGCTAATTTGTGTATAATTCTTCCATGAACTATTCATTTCATATTATATGCAGATTAATCAAGTCATGTCATATTTCAATATTTATCCAAAAACCGAACCTGGTTCTGACTCATCGTGCAAGACATTGGCACCTTCAATGTGCCACATTCACACACATTGCCTATGTATCAACACATCTAAGCATAATATGATTATAACTAAAGAGGGCTTACAAAAGATGCAAACTTGTTAATAACCCATGTTTATAGAACCCATTATAACCACAAAAACATCAAAAAATTCAATAATGCAATAAAATTCAAAGTTCAATTCTTGAAAAAACTTTACATATACACACACATACACTGATACACATAGTAAAGGTGAGAAATAAACCTCTTCCAACTCATCAAGAACTCTATCAGTATCAGAGAGATTCCAGTAAAGGAGAAGCTCATCAATAACAGCTAAGTTCTCTCTAGTCTTTGTGAACCCTGAGAAGAGCTTATCAACATCACTCTTGGCCTTCTCTTTGATTAACCGGCCCAGTTTCGTGAAGAACCCGGTCTGACCCGCCTGGCATCTGAACCGGGAGGGGCAGTTGGAGAGTAGAAGTGGGGGAGATGAAGAAGAAAATGGGGAGATTTTGGAGGGAAATTGTAGAGAGAGAGTATGAGTAAGCATGGTTGCCATTTTTTGTGTTTCTCTCTCTAAGCAAGTCAAAGTCTTGTGGCTGGTTGGATCAGATTGTATTCAAGGGAGATTGGAACGCTGTCGTATTCGTGTCCTGATCAAATTCTAAATTTTTTTTATGTAGTTCAATTAATTATTTATATTTTTTTTGTTAATAAAAATTTAAATATTAAACTTTTATTTATATCGTCAAAATTATGTGAAAAAAAATATTTTTGTCTCCCAGATATCCCATTTTTAATGAGTTATGTAAGTATAAAACTTAAATTTAAAAAGAAAGGGAATGAGTATGCATATTAAATTACGGTTAATATAAAAAAATTAATTTTTAATTTTACTTCTAAAATGGAAATTTTTAAATAAATTTATATCTTTTGACATTTTATACTAAGAAAAATATTAGTTAGTATATATTACAAATGGTTATTTTTAAAATATTAACATTAAATGCACTTTATCAAAATTTTAAAATTGTGGGATGCATTTTGTTATAAATTATATTTAAATAAATCATTTCCTATTTTATTCATACTAATTTGGTCAAAATGGTGCAGAGTGAAGCAAGTTTGAAATATAGAAGTGCAATATGTCAAGAAACATTGTTTAACACCAAATTGAATAAACGTCTAAAGATAAATGATACAAAATGCTAATTACTCAAAAAAAAAATATACTTATACTTGATATTTTTAAAATTTTGTTTTGATATAAAAATTCAAGATTCAAATTTTTATTGAAATAAATATTTCAAAATTATTATATAATTATTATTTATTTAGATATTGATATACGAGTTAAAGGGTCGTTTGGTTCGTGATTTCTGGGTATCAAATATGAGTTTTGTCCATTCCAAACACATACGTGTTTGTAACTAATTTTTAATTTTAAAATCCATACCTCAAACCCATAAGGTATGGATTTCTGATGCCATAGGGAGGTGGGTATGAGAAATCAAATCAAAAATTTATTACTTTTATCTTTTATTTATAAATTTACATGTTAATTTTTAAAATAATACATTTATAATGATGTTATTTAATATTTAATAAATAATAGTGATTTATTTTTCATATTAACTGCATATATTTTTTTTATATTAAATTAACAAATTCATTTCACCATTCAACCAAATACAATATTTGAAATCATATTTCATTCTCATATCACCTTAACTCGATTTACCCGATTCCTGATTTCAACCTAATATCACTCCATGTACCAAACGATCCCTAAAAGTGACAATATTTATGAAATAAAAAAAAATTGTCTCCCAGATATCCCATTTTTAATGAGTTGTGTAAGTATAAAACTTAGATTTAAAAAGAAAAGGAATGAGTATGCATATTAAATTACGGTTAAAATAAAAAATTAATTTTTAATTTTACTTCTAAAATGGAAATTTTTAAATAAATTTATATCTTTTGACATTTTACACTAAGAAAAATATTAGTTAGTATATATTACAAATGGTTATTTTTAAAATATTAACGTTTGTTTAAAAAAAGTGAAATATTAAGTTAAGATGCATTTTGTCAAAATTTTAAAATTATAGGATGCATTTTGCTATAAACTATATTTGAATAAATCATTTTCTATTTTACCCATGTTAATTTGGTCAAAATGATGTAGAGTAAAGTAAGTTTGAAATATAGAGGTGCAATATGCCAAGAAACATTGTTTGATACCAAATTGAATAAACGNCGTGAAGAACCCGGTCTGACCCGCCTGGCATCTGAACCGGGAGGGGCAGTTGGAGAGTAGAAGTGGGGGAGATGAAGAAGAAAATGGGGAGATTTTGGAGGGAAATTGTAGAGAGAGAGTATGAGTAAGCATGGTTGCCATTTTTTGTGTTTCTCTCTCTAAGCAAGTCAAAGTCTTGTGGCTGGTTGGATCAGATTGTATTCAAGGGAGATTGGAACGCTGTCGTATTCGTGTCCTGATCAAATTCTAAATTTTTTTTATGTAGTTCAATTAATTATTTATATTTTTTTTGTTAATAAAAATTTAAATATTAAACTTTTATTTATATCGTCAAAATTATGTGAAAAAAAATATTTTTTTCTCCCAGATATCCCATTTTTAATGAGTTATGTAAGTATAAAACTTAAATTTAAAAAGAAAGGGAATGAGTATGCATATTAAATTACGGTTAATATAAAAAAATTAATTTTTAATTTTACTTCTAAAATGGAAATTTTTAAATAAATTTATATCTTTTGACATTTTATACTAAGAAAAATATTAGTTAGTATATATTACAAATGGTTATTTTTAAAATATTAACATTAAATGCACTTTATCAAAATTTTAAAATTGTGGGATGCATTTTGTTATAAATTATATTTAAATAAATCATTTCCTATTTTATTCATACTAATTTGGTCAAAATGGTGCAGAGTGAAGCAAGTTTGAAATATAGAAGTGCAATATGTCAAGAAACATTGTTTAACACCAAATTGAATAAACGTCTAAAGATAAATGATACAAAATGCTAATTACTCAAAAAAAAAATATACTTATACTTGATATTTTTAAAATTTTGTTTTGATATAAAAATTCAAGATTCAAATTTTTATTGAAATAAATATTTCAAAATTATTATATAATTATTATTTATTTAGATATTGATATACGAGTTAAAGGGTCGTTTGGTTCGTGATTTCTGGGTATCAAATATGAGTTTTGTCCATTCCAAACACATACGTGTTTGTAACTAATTTTTAATTTTAAAATCCATACCTCAAACCCATAAGGTATGGATTTCTGATGCCATAGGGAGGTGGGTATGAGAAATCAAATCAAAAATTTATTACTTTTATCTTTTATTTATAAATTTACATGTTAATTNCTCCTGACAAGATCCAGAGTAGAAAATTGTCTCCTACAAAAACATTTAATCAGACAAGAAAGATCTCACTAAAAGGCAGAACCCCCTCTGCGGAGGACTTTGATGCACTGAACAGGAGATAATAATGAAAATAAAACAGTCTCTCGTCTCTACAAAAGGTTATNTATATTAAATTAACAAATTCATTTCACCATTCAACCAAATACAATATTTGAAATCATATTTCATTCTCATATCACCTTAACTCGATTTACCCGATTCCTGATTTCAACCTAATATCACTCCATGTACCAAACGATCCCTAAAAGTGACAATATTTATGAAATAAAAAAAAATTGTCTCCCAGATATCCCATTTTTAATGAGTTGTGTAAGTATAAAACTTAGATTTAAAAAGAAAAGGAATGAGTATGCATATTAAATTACGGTTAAAATAAAAAATTAATTTTTAATTTTACTTCTAAAATGGAAATTTTTAAATAAATTTATATCTTTTGACATTTTACACTAAGAAAAATATTAGTTAGTATATATTACAAATGGTTATTTTTAAAATATTAACGTTTGTTTAAAAAAAGTGAAATATTAAGTTAAGATGCATTTTGTCAAAATTTTAAAATTATAGGATGCATTTTGCTATAAACTATATTTGAATAAATCATTTTCTATTTTACCCATGTTAATTTGGTCAAAATGATGTAGAGTAAAGTAAGTTTGAAATATAGAGGTGCAATATGCCAAGAAACATTGTTTGATACCAAATTGAATAAACGTCTAAAGGTAAAGAATATAAAATGCTAATTACTCAACAAAAATATACTTATACTTAATTTTTTTTTAAATTTTCTTTTGATATAAAAATTCAAGATTCAAATTTTTATTGAAATAAATATTTCAAAATTATTATATAATTATTATTTATTTAGATATTGATATACGAGTTAAAGGGTCGTTTGGTTCGTGATTTCTGAGTATGAGTTTTGTCCATTCCAAACACATATATGGNAGGTCGTTTGGCTCGTGATTTCTGAGTATGAGTTTTGTCCATTCCAAACACATATATGGTGTTTGCAACCAATTTTTAATTTTAAAATCCATACTTCAAACCCATAAGATATGAGTTTCTGATACCAGGAAGGTAGGTATGAGAAATCAAATCAAAAATGTATTATTTTTATCTTTTACTTATAAATTTACATATTAATTTTTAAAATAAAACATTTATAATGATATTATTTAATATTTAATAAATAATAGTGATTTATTTTTCATATTAACTACATATATTTTTTTATCTATTAAAAAATATATTAAATTAACAAATTCATTTCATCATTCAACCAAACACAATATCTGAAATTAAACTTCGTTCTCATATCATCTTAACCCGATTCCTGATTTCAACCTAATATCACTCCATGCACCAAACGATCCCTAAAAGTGACAATATTTATGAAATAAAAAAATATTTAATGAGATAACGATAAATATATGGATGAACAATAAAACTTTAAATATGAGATNTGATTAAAATGCTGGAATGTGGAGCAAGAACTAATAATTATGAGGACACAGTAACTCAGAGGACAGGTGTAATAAATCCTAATATCCATTACAATAAATGTTGTATGGCTTACTAGCCTCGCTTTGCACGTCTAGATATAGGAACTTGAGAACTAACACTATCATAATTAGCACCCACACCCCTACCCACATACACAGGAAAGTAACATAAGAATGTGGAATACTGCACCTCAATTGAGGGTCCACACAACGCCTTTACATATGTATGAGGCACCCTCGATCCTGGATCGGCACATGGACCATATTAATTACTGTCTACGTCTTGTAGGTACTTCAGGCTTGTCCAACTCAGTTTCAATCTCACTGTCAATCAGAAAGGATTCTTTGAGAAACCAGGAGTAAACTATTTAAAAGAGACAGGTAGCTTAAGTTTCCCTAGATAAAACTTTAGAAATAAACAGGGATCACCACAAATATTATTATTCCAAAGATTTTAAGATATAAAGATACTTCAAAGGAAATTTTTAATTTACCAATACACAGATTAAATACAGCAAATGAACAAGACTTCTAATAAATTTATTACTTTCTCATTAAATTGAACAGGTTATAGAGCAACAAATCTTGTAGTGAATAATTATCATTTTCTATAATTCCTTAAATCTACCATTCAAGTTAGCACAATAGCACCTGACCATTTTTACAGCTCAAATATCTTCACCAAGAGAACTATTCAACAAAAAGAGTACCTTTGGACTAAAATCTTCAAGCTTTTGCTGTGGTGGATAAAAAGGGTATCTATGAACTTATGAAGTGTGCCTGTGAATGTCTCAAGAAACTCAAATTTATCTGCAGAAGGACCAGAATGGCACATTTCACCCCTACAATAGGCATGAAGCAAAAGCAAATATGAAAAGGCTGATGAAAGTTACATAATTAATCCTCCAACTAGTGACAACAAGCACCACTGCGAGCTTTATGCAATAGATATTTGAAAACACATTGTGGTTGTCAAAACCTAGAGAAACCTCTATGTATCAAAATCCTTTTTGCAGTAGTATATTCTTCAGTCAATGTTCAGAAGATTCAATTAAAATGAGCATATTTTAATCCAAAATTCTAGACAAAAGATGTAATATTGTAAAAAATTGGAAACTTTAGTCTAGGAATTTGTAATGCAAAAACTTAAACAAGCAGGACTGAAAAGAACTAATAACTAACTTGCTGACAACTTCATTTTCTCTGTTCACTTCGATAACTTTAAACAAGTAGTCTATTCAAATAATGGAATCTATGCCCATATGGCCATATCAATGCTGCTTTTACTTCTCACATTCAATTTTGTGTTGTTTCACAGCCAAACTAGATATCATTATCATCAACATAAAAAAGTAAAAACATTCGCCTCCAATATCCATTTAGAATAGTAACAAGAAAGAGATACTGTAAATATGAACTACTGTATGAAGTAATGATGTACCTTTATTGTTCTATTTATGGATCCCAAATAAGCTCCAAATCTCTAACAAGAGACAACATGTCACATCCTCATCTTGGTGGTAGATGTTGAACTCTGCTCATTAGGTTCCTGACCTACTCACCCTTGCCACCTCTGATCTGTCACTCCACCAGTCTGGAAACCTAATAAGCTGGAAGCATGCCTTGGTGTCAGTAACTGCAGGTATGTTTGAAATGCAATATACTCAATCCAGTCAAGGCAGGAAAGATGGGGGGCAAGTGAAGTTGGTCAAACAGCGTTATTGACTTTACCTTTTCCCACCCATTTAGATATAGCCAATTTAGGTTAGGAAATGAATTTGATAAAGAAGAAGAAGAAGAGAATGGGCATGGGAATTCTTCTTCATCCGAGTAGAAGGGACCTAAAGACAAATCAACAAGTGTAGAAAATTGTATTTGTTTAGTAACGAGTGTATGAGAAGGATTCAATCACACATACTAACATATCATGTCACTGAAACATCTTAAACCATTCGAATAAATAAAACAAGAGAAATAGTCCAATAGCTAAAGACTGACCTTTTTCCCTCTTGATGCTCCAACACCAAATCCAGTTCCATTTTACAGAGTTGGATAGAGGCTTCTATTGGAACTGCTCTAATAAATGTCTACTCTTGGAATATGTTGAATCTTAAACCATTCTGGCCCACTCCCCTTGCTATATCTTTCTTTCACAATTTGACACCCATATATACATAGCTGTTCAAGGGGATGAGATTGGTCAAACATGGGCAAACTCTCCAGATTCTCACAATCCCAAATAGATAATGTCTTGAGAGATGGAAGGTTTGCTATTGAATCCGGGAGAGCTTTCACTCCTTTGAAATCTTCTATAGATAGATAAGTCAAGGCAGGAAAGATGGGGGACAAGTGAAGTTGGTCAAACAGCGTTATTGACTTTACCTTTTCCCACCCTTTCAATATTAGGGTAGCTAGGTTAGGAAATGAATTTGATAAAGAAGAAGAAGGATAGAATGGCCATGGGAATTCTTCTTCATCCGACAACAAGGGACCTAAAGACAAATAAACAAGTGTGGAAGTCTGAATATGGCCAAACACCCCTTGTAAATGAGATGAGGGGATTCCCCCAATAGAAAGAGATTTTAGAGCAGGTGACGACCCTTGAACTAAATTATTTATACTTATTAGTTGTGGGCAATGGTGTACCCTTAAACTAACAAGAGAGACACCAAGGGTCACACGTTTTAAACCCTTCACGTCAACTAGGGTTAATTTGGTCAAAGACGGAGAATTGTTTTTTATTATTGATTCTATGTTTGAACTTGAACCACTTGAAGAACAAGTTGAAGATGAAGACGAATCTCTGATATTATGCAGCCATAGAGAGGTGAGTGAGGTCATTACATTTGTGCTCATACTTTCCAGTATCATGCTGCTCTCCAAATCCCGAATACTCAACTCCTTCAAGGACGGAAAACAACTATTGGGGATCTTTCTCAACCTTGGACATCCCGAGATCTCCAACTTCTCAAGTATAGGAAAAACAGTGTGGGCATCATTACCCCCTCTACTCATAACTCCTCCTTCTTCCCATTCTTCTAGCTTTGGCATCCTATTCAAATGGAGTTGTATTAGTGATGGATACAGTGCTGTTGTTGTTGTTGTTGTATCTACACCTCCACTTAATTCCTTCCCAATAACCTTCACATTTCTCATCCTCACTATATTCATCTTCTTGAGTTTAGGAAGGTGACCCAGTGGTGGAAGTACTTCACATTCGTTGCAGTATTTCAATGTGATTTCCACCAAGTTGGTCATCATTGTCATCCATGTTGCAAACTTCTTCCCCATAAAATATTTAATTATCAATCCTTTCAGATTCGAGTGAGGTTCCAATCCTACCATCACATCCTCATCTTTGTCTTCACATCTGATATTCTGCAGACATAGAGAGGTGAGTGAGGGGTCCACATTTGTGCTCATAGTTTCCAGTATCATGCTGCTCTCCAAGTCTTCAATAGTCAACTCCTTCAAGGACGGAAAACAACTATTGGGGATCTTTCTCAACCTTGGACAATACAAGATAGTCAACTTCTCAAGTATAGGAAAAACAGTGTGGGCATCATTACCCCCTCTACTCATAACTCCTCCTTCTTCCCATTCTTCTAGCTTTGGCATCCTATTCAAATGGAGTTGTATTAGTGATGGATACAGTGCTGTTGTTGTTGTTGTATCTACACCTCCACTTAATTCCTTCCCAATAACCTTCACATTTCTCATATCATCTATCGTCATCTGCTTGAGTTTAGGAAGGTGACCCAGTGGTGGAAGTACTTCACATCTGTCGCACTCTCTCAATGTGATTTCCACCAAGTTGGTCATCATTGTCATCCATGTTGCAAACTTCTTCCCCATAAAATATTCTATTCTCAATCCTTTCAGATTCGGGTGAGGTTCCAATCCTACCATCACTTCCTCATCTTTGTCTTCCCTTTCATCTTTATTGTAATTCCACTCCAACAATAATTGCTCAACACCGGGCTTCTCACAAAGCTTTGCTTTCCTTGCTTCTTCAATATTTTCCACCTCATCAAGGCCATAGAGACAAAACCTACCTCTAAGATTTTTCAACCCTCCAAGTTGTCCAATGAGAGAGTTTTGATCTTTACTCACAGCAAAATAAGACAGTGTTTGCAGACTAGTCAGCCTCCCTATCCCAACAAACATGTAGATGCTTTGAAAATTGCCAATAACAAGATGCCTCAAGTTTATAAGGTTGCAAACATTTTCTGGAAGCTCTTGAGTGTCCCCAATTCTCAGCGTTTGCAAGTTGTAGAGTCTGGTGATGTAATTTGGCAATTTATAGCTAGTCTTGTAATCTTGAGTATCAGAGATATCCAGATATTTAAGGTTTTTCAAATCCCCTATCGAACTAGGCAACTCTTTAACAAATGAGTGTAAAACCAAAACTCTCAAGTGCCTGAGGTTGGGTAATATGACATTAAATATATAGGCCTCTGCGTACAGTGCTTGTACTGTATCAAAGTGCGCCTCATCAAACACATTTGGTTTTACAACTTTAAACCCTTCAAGCCTTATATGTATAGCCTTTGAAACCTTATTGAAATCGTGACTTGGCTTTATGGTTGCAGAATAATTACTTGACACATCTAATGCAAGATCATGCACAAGATCATGCATCTTGCATTGGGTGACATTCCCGAATATATCTTTTTCAGCATCTTGTAACAAAGAATTCCACAACAGAATGTCAAAGTACTCGTTTCCGATGTCCTCCATTGAAGCATTGCCATCTCCCGAAAGGAAACCTAGTGCCATCCATATTTGTATCAATTGATCCTTATATATGTTAGAATCCTTTGGCATAATAGAGCAATATGCAAAGCATCGTTTTAAAGACGAATAAGGTAAATTATCATACGACAACCTTAACGAAGACAATACACCTTCCGATTTCCATGTTTCACTGTTTCGGATGTGCAACCACTGTTGTTCAGTCTTCTTTGAGTACAATAAACTCCCTAGTGATTTTATTGCTAGAGGCAGACCGCCACACCTTTCTACCATTATTTTTCCNGGTTCATTAACGTTCTGGCTGGTTAAATACTCCGTAATTAATTAAGTCTAAATACATTGTTAGTCTATATTTTTAAATTTTTTCCCACCTAAAAATGTAAAATGATATTTTATAATATTTTAAAATAGTTATTTTTATTAGTGATTATTTTTAAACTAATTTTATATGTAATATTTCACGATTTTTTTAATAATATAATCATTTATTATTAATTATAAAAATAATTTATAAAAAAAAAATTAAAATTGGATTGGATCCGGATATCTGGTTTTTATGAAAATTGTGATCCGGATTCGAATCCGAATTTATATAAAAAAATCTGAATCAGATACCGGGTCTGAAAAAATAGATCAAATATTTAAATTTTCAAATTTTTAAAATCAAATACCGAACCAAAAATTAAAATATCTCGGATTTCCTAATATTTAGGTTCACTCCTACCTCTCAGGGTAGCAGAGGTTATTTTTTCTTTTGAGGAAAAGCACCGCTCAAATGTTTAGACATAAAAATATACTCTAATAATTTTTAGCAATGTGATTCACATAAATATGATCATGCAATTATTGTATACATTTGTGTTGTTTGGCAAAACTCCAACGTTTGAGGTCCACACTCAATGCAACTTGAGTCATCTATCATCACCTCCTTTGCCTTTGACTCATTTCGCAAAAAATAATTTCAAAGAAGTGAACGCTCTCCTTGATTCACCGAGGGATCATTTATTTTCTTTTTAATCCATCTTAATCCTTCTTAATTGGTTTATTTTAATTCTTAAAATTATTTGACTCTCTTTTTTATTTTCTTAACGATTAATAACCCAGGTTAAAACACAATATCTTCGCTGAAGCGTTAAGATAATCCTCACTTCTATTTAACAAACTTGTTTATCCATGAAAACTCCAGCTAGTTTATACTTTAAGGATATATCGGATAAACTCTAGTTTTTAGATAATGACCCTATTTGATCATTAGCGGTTAATTGTTAGCGGATTAAATTAGTTGTTTTGATTAACTGATTGAAATTAGCGGATTAATAACAAGGTGTTTTTAGAAGGAATGAAGAAGTCCCTTACCTTACGACGTTTCTCCACTTTTCTCCTAGTGACTTCGTACTCAAGTTGATCCATAAAAGCTTCAGCTACACGAGCCACATCTTCAAGTTTGTTGAACCACAATTTGGCAGTAGACATGATCAGTTTCTGGTTATCAGCATCGTCCAAGAGAGTATCAACAAATTCAAATCTCTCACGCAGTGTCTCCAAATCTTCAGGAAACTTCCACGCCCGAATCAATTCATTAGTTGCAAGTGAAACAAGCTTGCGAATCAGTCCAGCAGCAAGATCGGCAACAATTGCTTCAGCCATATTTTCTCGTCTCGAGGGAAATGTGTATGTGGTGATGGTTGTATGGACTAGTATTACTCGAGATATATTGGAGTCTTCGTCAACTTTGTGGTGCCAAAAGTCACCAGTAATAATGGTGGATGGGGTCATTTTATTAAATGCTGACTAGTCATTTTTTGTCAT
>QRFB01000369.1:87333-98054 GCA_008931105.1 Oenanthe javanica
GAACTTGCCTCCAATGTCCTGACACTTGATGCAATGGTCTGGTTCATAAGTGACTAGTCTTGTAGGGGTTCTTGCTTCTGAATGTCAGTTCTCATTTGTTGATTAACCTTTCCATTATCCAGTTGTTGAGATTCATAACATGAAATCACTTTGGTCTTCTTGATACTTCTTTGACATCAATTTGATTCTCCATTAGTTAAGTTAGGGCATGAGCAATACTGAGATTGAACTTCTTCTTACTTATGCATCCTTGATTAACCAAATTAGTTACTTGTAGTTACCAAGTATCATTACCATTTCTTCAGTTGATTGATTCCATGTGCTTCTTNTCTTGTAGTTGCCAAGTATCATTACCACTTCTTCAGTTGATTGATTCCATGTGCTTCTTCAGTTTCCCTTGTTTTGCTGTTGTTTTATCTTTTACTTAGTTGAGTTACAAAATAATTAAGTGTTACAAGTTAGTACACCTATGCCTTTCAATCTCCCCCTATTTGNGGCCTTACGATGATACTATTTGGAGGACCTCTATAAGATCACCTTAGCTGGGTCATAAGAGGCGAATTGGCCAGCGTCTTTCGCAAGGCCTAAATATCAGTCTGGTTCATCTTAAAGGAGACCCCACAACCAAAGATCCAGTGTGACCTCGGGTTACTCTGAAAAATGGAGACATTGAATGGTTATGTTTGAATACATTAAAGGTTTTTAGTCATGAGGCGAGGCTGACGTGCCAGCTTTGGGCCAACTTCATGATGTGAGGCTGACGAGCCAGCATCATGAGGCGAGGCCGTCTTGCCAGCTTTGCGCCAGCTTCATGATGCGAGGCTGACGAGCCAGCATCATGAAGCGAGGACGACAAGCCAGCATCACAAGGAACAGCCCATGCGCTAAATCATCATCAAGGCATTATGAGAAGTGACCCGATTCTAGTTCACCTCAATTCATGAGCCAGACCGACATGAGCTCACCTCGCTAGCCGGACCGACATGAGCTCACCTCGCTAACCGGTTTGACATGAGCTCTCTTCACTATGCGGTTCTACATGGGCTTCTGATCAAAGCCAGACTTGCTAGCTCACAATCTTATAGCTAGCTCATATCCTTCAACTCCATTCGCTATATATCAATAATTGTTGGAGTTCATGCAGTTAGGGTCGAGCTATGTCAATGTGCGGCCAGAAATTACAAAGCTAGGCGAGGCCTGTCGGCCAACCATGCAATGCGACGTGGGGCCCGCATTGCCACATAAGTGGGCGATGCGAGGCCATAACCACGGGTCCCGTTGGGACGAGCTCAGGTCAGCATAGGTGTGAGGTCATCTGGTTCCAAGATGAATGAACCGGGCCCCTCATGCGAGGCCAAAACTAAAAGTAAAGCGACCTGGAAGTAGTTATAAAAAATAATAATGTGATGCAACAGTGCAAACATGAAACATATGGATGAGATGCGAACAGAATGATAAATACGAAGTGATATCGAGGTGTACCGGACTCAGTCCGAGCTCGTTTTGCAGGACAATTCTTAGTTGAGTCCGCGATGGCTTTTTCGCCTCGACTAGCGACTCTGAGGTCAAATTGGTTCTCAAATTACGAGCCGCGAAAACTTGAGGGGAAGATGGCCTCGTTGAGGAGCTCCTCGAGGCATCACCCACAGGCTTCGCGCCTATATAGATCGGCTTCTAAAGCTCGGGCTGGTCGGGAGGTACATAGGCCTCGCCATCGGAGTCCTCGGGAATGAACTGATAATTTTCCAGATCAATCGCCTTGGTCACATCATCATCATCCTCATCGTTTGAAGATTCGACCCAGTGTGAGGTCGCTTCACCCTCGAGCTCCACATCATATTCATCGCGAACCCTTTTGCCTTTAGGGTTGCGATATTCATAATAGGCACTCCCGAGCTCGCTCCGGCTCGAGTCGCTGTGGACAGAAATTAGTTGTTGAGGATGAAAGGGCTCGTCATCAGCCTGGGCTGGGAAGTCTGCTCCGTGACCCGACGAGTAATTTCCACCTCGCACACGAGCCAGTCATAAATCTAAGATCGAGACCGCGACCACACCGTAAGCGTGTGCAGCCTCTCCTCCAACGGCTATATGCTGATCGCTTCGCGTTGTCAACTCTTTGATTGCTTCATGGAAGTCCATAATTACGTCAGCTCGGTTCGCACGGATCCCAGATCGCTAGCCTGAGGTACTTTTCAGAAAATATTTCACTAAATCCTGAAGGCTTAGTTGATCGCTTCGCATTGATATTTGAGGCCTCTGCAGATCGCTTCACATGGGAGGTTCATGACATCAGTTATCATCTGATTCCACCTCGCATCGCTAATGGCGAGGAGGAATCGGGGGGTAGTTGTTATGCCCAATATTCGGACATGGGTCCTAGGCAGGCCTAATGACATAAATTGGCTGGCCCACCTCGCATTTGGGCTCACACGGCTTCACGGCCCATATTCAGCTCGCATCGTGCTGAAGATGATAAAATATTCTAAGGCCCTTGGCCTAGCATGAGGTCACAACGCTAGCTCACCAGCCTTAGACTCATTCAATTTCAAGAAGGAAGAGAGAGGAGAACTGGCCCCCAGCCCAGTTCGCTTCTCATCATCACCTCCCAGGTCACATAAACTTGACAGAGAGGCCCTCAGCCCGGCTCGCTTGTCCAGGCTCAATGCCTCCGGATGGCTTCGCTAGCCCGGAACACTTAGCACGGATTTCTCATAACTAGCTGAAAAGCTCCTAGCCTCATTGGCTCACCTCATTTGATATTATTTGCTACTCTGAAGACTATAGAAGGCCCCCCGGGATAATATCTCAACATACTTATCTATTTGAATACAGCTAGCCCCACGGGCTCTCATCTCATCAAGAGATCCGTTCAGGGTCACCTCTATATACTGCTCCCGCGATGCCACATCGCGCACAACTCTCTACGGGGGCCCCTTACTCTATAACTCCATGACAGCCCCCAGAGCCGAATGGGCTTGGGCCATGGCAGTTACAGACATTTGGGAAGTCTGCCCTCCATATCCGCACAGACTTGGGCCAAAGCCCTTCACGTCTGAGAATTTGGGATTGATGGACCGGACTAATACCTAGCCCATATAGGTAACTTGTCCTCCAAGAACTACGTGTAGCTTGAACCCCTATAAATAGGGTACGTAGGCCTCTTATTTCAGTTGAATCAACAGTTGGCAGTAAGAGAGCAAACATTTTCTCTGGCCTACTAACGAATCAACAACAAGATCACCTACCAAAATCCATCACTTTCCTCCCGTGTTCTTCGCGTTCCTCGTCAAGTTCATCAGCAAAATCATTATATTTTGCTCCGTGATTCCAACAAACCTTCAAATTACTGTTATATCAGTTTCTCCCTATAACACCATACATTTATTATTTACAAAAAAAAATACTTAGCCGGAAATAAAATAGAAGTGGGTAAATTTTGTATTAAAGATTTAATAATTTTAAATTTAATATAAATAACACGAACTGAATGTATTTTTTCTTCTCAAAATCATAAAATTGACTTTATATGACACTTATTTTTGGGTTCTATAATTTAAATTTTATATCAAGAAAATCATGATTATGATATGAATTATAGTATTATTGAGAATCAGGGTTATATAAAGAAAATATTATTATTTTTTATTGATTCATAACAATCATAAAAAGAATGATGGGATGACGTGGACAGGTGTTGGATGATGTGTATAAAGTGGCCTTGCTGACTCAGCTACTTGGTGGATAGGAATGGATTTAGATGTTTGTTATTATTGTTGCTTACTGAAATATTCTTATTTGATTGGATGTATAAATGAATTATTAGTTAAAAGTAGTATTTTTAGATAAGAACAATGGCATCAAATTAAATGCCTACTTACCACTGTTACCTACAACAGGAATCACAAGTCACACCGGAGTGAATAATTGTATATAGTTATATAAGTAAAAGTGGATAACCAGTGTTTGAAATTTTGACTTAAATTTTTTGGTTATTTCATTCAATTAAAGTTTATAAATAGACCTCTGTAAAAAATAGACTGCCTGCTGTGCAACTTGAGCCATCTATCCTCCACTTCCTTTGCCTCGACTCATTTTGCAAAAAATAATTTCAAAGAAGTGAACGCTCTCCTTGTTTTACTAACAAAGCTTCCATCTGATCTCTAGGAACGTTACCTAGGTAATGCAATACTTTCTTTCGTGTCAAATTTATTGTCTTTGTATAAATTTTTATGGTCAAATTTTAATTGTGATTTATAAATTAAAAATTATATTTTAAAATAGATTTATATTATATAACTTTTTTAAAGATATTGTTATGCCATATTTTTGGCATAATGCTTTTATTTCTCTTTATTTTTAGTATTAATTTCAGTAACAATCAATTGCTTAATCTCCAAACGATATCCTTCAAATCAGAAAGATATCGCAACGCGAAGATTATATCAGATAAAATCAATTAATTCTCATATTTAATAAATATAACCCTAAAATCTCTCGGGGATATATCCAATTATAACAGAACTGCGCTTGTTTGATCGTATATAAATACGTACGCAGACATCTTAGCAAAAGGGATTCGATACACGAGACAAATCGAGATACCTCCTAAATCCAAACCAATCTTTTTTACAAACTCTAATCCCCATTAACAGTCATATTATTATACTTTTAGCTTTATTGTTTCAGAAAAACCTTTGAAATCCGTTGTTTTAAAAATCCTCCAACAACAGATATAATAGATGTAATTTTTAATCAAAATTTGGACAATTTTATTAGGAAAAAAAGTCAAATAAATAGATAAATTAAAATTATAATAATAGAATTTATTTTACTTCTATATTGCTAAATCATTTATAACTGAATTACACTAAAAAATTAAAACCCAAAACTCGTTCTGATTCGAAAAAAAAATTAAAAAACATGGTCCAGAAAAGTTCGGGGTCGGTTCGGCCCAACTGCAGAATTATTATTTTTCATCAAAATTTTTTCAGTCCAAAATTTGAAAATTTTGAATTTAAGCGGATTCGTATAAAATTTTAATAAAATTCAGGTTTTTTTTGAAAAACCTAATCTTTTAATGAAAATTTAAAATATATAATGTTAATTAATAAATTGTAATAATATCAATATATAAATTTAAAAAATACCAGAAAAGAAAAACGAACCTTATATTTTGAGAGAAGTTCAACTTAACCCGATCTAGAGACAGGATTGCCTGGATCCATTCTAGTAATGGACAATATACGGCGAGTTTAGGGTATCAACAATGGTGTCAAAGCCAGCCTGTTAATGTAGAGGTGCAACAGAAGAGGCTGGAGTAAGATTTTGAAGCTTGAGATCCCTCATAGGATTAAGGTTTTTATGTGGAGATTCTGTCGTAATACGGTGCCAATTAGAAATTTGTTAAGGGGAAAAGGTGTTCCGGTCACTATTGGGTGTACAATGTGTATCGGGGAGATAGAGCATTTGCGTCATTTATTTTTTGAATGTAGTTTGGCTAAGGAGTGTTGGCAACAAGTAGGGATTAATGTTGATATGTGGGACGTGAAAAATGCACCAGAATGGCTGCTTCATAACCTTGCTAATGCCTCAGACCATATTCTGATTAAGATATCAACTATTTTTTGGGGAGTGTGGTTTGCAAGGAATAAGCGTATTTTTGAGAATAGAAATCTGTCAACTTCCACAATCATGTCATGGAGTACGAAGCAAATTACAGAGTGGCAGATAACAAATAAGAAGCCTTCGAATGTAGCTGGATTGGGGGTAAACAGATAAAGGAGTGAATACAACTGGCAGCCTCCAGAAGTCGATCGTTTTAAAATTAATGTAGATGCTTCAATTGTTGCAGGGCAGAATTCTTTTGCAGTAGGCATGGTTCTCAGAAATCATCAAGGCCAATACCTCGGAGGAAAAACGACGAGGTTCACATTTAACATCCCAACAATTATCAGAATATATTTAAATCCATAAAATTAACAATTCTCCAATGAATTCATAAAACGTTACAGCTTCTCCAATCCAACTTACAATCCAACAATAAAAATATAAATTAAATCATCCAAATTCGGATTTACATCCACAAGTATCAATTCCGAATAAAATTCTAGGAGTCTAATAAAATGCAAAAATAAAAATAAATGAACTCCTCTAAGTTCGCAGTTCTCGCTCTCCCCATAAAGCAGCCCATCTAAGTATTCTTACCTGTCGGGGGAAATAAAAACAAAACAAAGACCGACAGTGAGCGAAAGGTTCATATACGGATATAACACAAGTCAAGTGAGCAGGGAATAGATTCGATGAAAAAAAATGGATATAATATGATAACTGGAAAAGATATTGTAGACTATATGAAAAGAGCAGAAAGGCTAGATAGATATTTACAAAATCAACACACACACTTTTCACTTAAAATAATCTGGCTTTTATACTTACTAACAATCATCACAATAATTTAACGGAAAGCGTAACTTACTAACTCAAATGGGAGATAATCTTACACTTACAGGATGTCCTACATTTTCGGAGGTCTAGAAATATGTAGTCATCAAAACTTACAGGGGCTTGCAAAGCACAAAGCAAATGCTACCCAAAATCTTACAGGGGCTTGCAAAGCACTAAGCACAATGCTACTCAAATGGCCAAACGTACCCAAATTAGTCGCGACTATACGTGTCCCATACCTCCGGCGACACGCCTATACTATTTAATTACACCGTATAGGTGGTGCCAAGCATGAGATTCACTCCACTCACGATGGAAGTCTTACAATATCTCCCAAATCCACACAGAAACATATATCATTTCAAAATAGCTTACTCGAACACCAAAACTCAATCATCATACAAAGTACACAATTTAAATCAATTTTATACTTGACCTGCCCATAAAAGTAGCAATTTACTCTACTAGAATGAATTCATCTGAAAAAGTACAAAACACGAGAATCGTAGACAATTTCAAGACCTTTACAGAATGCTAAGGCTCGTTCAAAACACATAAGTAACGAATTCAGAAAGTATATATTTGTGGGCTGGCAGCACAGAATCAGACCCTGATTTCACAAGTATTTTGATATTTAGGATATTTAAATCATAGAGTTTGCCAACGGAATGTAAACAAAAATTGCAGATATCGATATCAGCTTTCCAGAATGATATTGTTCATAATTTTTGGAACAAAACTCAATTTACTACTAATTTTCAAAGTTGAGTACTCTGTTTTAAAAATACAATGCCAGATTACATAAATTGCAGAAAACTCACAGTTGGAAGCAGAATTTCAGAAAAGTTAAAGAACGAAAGTTGTAGGAAATTCAAAACCCTTTTCGAAAAGTCCGAAATCACTTAATTTGAACATATAACGAATTTACTATCAATTTTACCAGAATTCAGCATAGTTAAAAGTTCACATATGCGAATTTTTTGAAATCAAATGAGATAGAGAGTATAACGAACATATTCGTACCTTGAAATTCAGAGAATAAGAATGATGCTCAAGAACTCTAGATGTCTCAACCACAATAAACCCTAATTCATATATATAAGAGATAAGAAAATTATAAGTTTTATATCCTAAACAAAATATGATTGTCTATATCAAAGAGGGTTTTGATATTTATCTTAGACTCCAAAATCCTTGTTTCAATTAGATTTTGTTATGTTCTCCTTCTTGGTCTTCTCTTCCTCCTTCTCCCTCCTTTTGTCCTTCCTCTCTAACAAAATAACGTAAGTCCAAGTCAAAACCCTAATTCCTATTTTTTTTTATTCTGAACCTTTTTTTTTAAACTAATAATAACCAGTATTCTAATTAAATACAATATATATATATATAATATATTATTTAATAACAAAATATTAAATAATAACTATATATATATATCAGGGTTTTACATCACAGGCATTGTCTCGGTGGTAGAAGCTGAGTTGACAGGTATAGCAGAAGCATTGTTATGGTCTCAAGAAATTGTAGGTGGTTCAGTTGTTATTGAGAGTGACTCCTTGTTGAGTGTCAATGCACTGAACAATGAACAGGAAAATCTGTTAGAGTTTGGAGATCTTTTGCATCAATGTAATGCTACTCTGAGGAATAATGAAAGGCTCTCGGTTGGTTATGTTAGAAAGCAGGCGAACAAGGTAGCGCATAGAATTGCTAGAATTCCTTGTGAGCTTAATAGCTTCATTGTAATTCCGTCTCGTCCGATTTATTTGTTAGAGACATTATTGACAGATACTTTGACGATTTAATGAAAGTTGACATTTTCTCAAAAAAAAAACATACAGCGCATTAGCATTTTTGTACATTTCAAATCGTATTCAATCTTTTTAATCCATGTTTTAAAACATGCAGAATACGTGTAAATTATATAAATAAAACTAATGTACTTAAATATATTTCTACTGAGGAATAGTGATCATGATTTATTTACTCTGAGTAGTTTGCATATAGATTACTCATTAAACTAACTCTGCAACTCAAACCCGTGTGTTAAAATTATTGAACTATAGAGGCAAATGCGTGATAAATGATGAGCATCTCAAATCCTTATTTCTAAGCAATTTTTAATTATCTTTCGACCCATTGGGTTTATTAACTCATAAATCGGATATGTATTTTCCAAACTAACCACAAACAAGGCTTTTAATTAGCAGAAACCTCCAGAAGCACTTAGAGTGCAGGGGGCCAAGGCCACCCGTGTCCACAGTCTGTTTATGCCCCTACATGCTTCCCACCATCTCGCCTTATTTCTACTGATTTTTTATGCGTCGGGCTTATCTTATAAATAATTTATAAATTAAAAAATATATATATATTCTATAACTTATAAGTTCCTTATAAGAATGCCAAAAGGGTCTTCCTACTATTTTTTGAAGACCATATATTTATTATTTACAAAAAAAAATACTTAGCGGAAAATAAAATGGAAGTGGATAAAATTTGTATTAAAGATTTAATAATTTTAAATTTAATATAAATAATTTTGTCCACGAACTGAATGTATTTTTTCTTCTCAAAATCATAAAAGTGACTTTATATGACACTTATTTTTGGGTTCTATAATTTAAATTTTATATCAAGAAAATCATGATTATGATATGAATTATAGTATTTTGAGAATCAGGGTTATATAAAGAAAATATTACTCCATCCGTCCCATAATTCTTGTCTTTTTTTGACTTTTCAAAGTCAAATTTTTTTAACTTTGATTAACAATTTAAAAATATTTATTTATAATTTTACAATTTTAAAAATTGATTCATAAAATAGAATAGTTACATTTTATTATAATATTTTTTTAAAAATATATATATTATTATATAATATGTTTAATTTGTTAGTCAAAATTGATTGATTTGACTTTGAAAAGTCAAAATAAGACAAGAAATATGGGACGGATGGAGTATTATTTTTTATTGCTTAATAACAATCATAAAAAGAATGATGGGATGACGTGGACAGGTGTTGGATGATGTGTATAAAGTGGCTTTGCTGACTCAGCTACTTGGTGGATAGGAATGGATTTAGATGCTAGTTACCACTGTTACCTACAACAGGAATCACAAGTCACACAGAAGTGAATAATTGTATATAGCTATATAAGTAATTGTGGATAACCAGTGTTTGAAATTTTAACTTAAATTTTTTGGTTATTTTATTCAATTAAAGTTTTAAAAATAGGTTCTGACAAAAATTTAAAAATAGGTTTTTTAGTCTATTATTATTATACGGTACCAGTTTTGTGAGGTTCGATATTTTTATATAAATAAATTTAATATTTTAAATATAATTTATTGATACCGCATCTATTAATTATAATATTTTCTCTTTCTTTTTTTAATTAATTTTTTAATTTTTTATGTATATTTTAAAAATAGAGTTCGATAAATTATTTTTTAAAATGTTAACTATGGTGGTATCGAAGGAGAAAGACTCTTAGCACCCGGGAAGCAAAATAAACAACTACTCCTATATTTAAAAAATGTACCACCCATTATCCAAGTGGTTCTTAGGAATGTGGAATTGTTTTCAACATATCCCACTTGCCAGTGGCGCGTGTCCCCATCCCGATTTTAAGCCTTTTTTTCTTGAAAATCCCGATTTCACGGCTTTTGGGATGGGCAATCGTAAGGGTTGTCATTTGACTCATTTGTACTGTATGATACAGTATGAAAATTTAATTTTTATATTTAGATTTTCAATATGTAAATATAAAAGTATACAAGTATAAGAATATATAATTATATTTTATATTCTTTTAGATTTACATACTTATATTTATGTACATGATTTGATATTAAAATACAGAATATAATATGATTAATTAGATATAAAAATAATGTATATATGTTAATATATTATAATAGTAGAAATTATGAGTAATTTGTCATCAATTGTATTTATAAATAAAATATCAATTAATATATATAAATAATTAAATACTTATATTTAAAAATAACAAAATATATATAGGGTTTGATGTGCCTGGATGACCTCAGATTCTCAGATGATCCTGAGGTTAAAACATTTTATAATATAAAAATAAGAGTATTTATGTAAATGCACAATGAAAAATTTTATATTTATAAAAATATCATTCAAAATTTATACTACAAACTGATATAATCTCATGTTACATACTGAGGTCATCCTGAGGGCTAGTTTTCATATATATATATATATATATATATATATATATATATATATATATATATATATATATA
>QRFB01000370.1:0-13258 GCA_008931105.1 Oenanthe javanica
ACATGTCATGTGCACATGCTCACATAAGATAGTTTAGCTATAACTAGAAATAGACAAGACATGATTTACATTTGACTGATATCTATTTCTAGTTAACACACTACTGTGAAAGTCTGCTACATCCAGCCTTATCTCTTCTGTCTTTTGTCTTGACTGACTTCCCAGCTTCATTGTAGACTTATCTCTATCTTTGCAGGCTTGACTCATCCTGTAAAAACAGAGCTTCAGAATTATCTGACTTGTTCTGCAATTTTCCTTGAAAATAGCTCCTTGGTGCAGTCGAGTACTGTGTTTGAATTAATTCGAGAAGTCTCAGAGATTGACTTCTCGATTGAGTACTGGTTGTGACAACTCGATTGGTCTTTGAATGATTGACTTCTCAAATGACTAGACTTCTCGATCGCATACTCTATTTGATAACTTCTCGATCAGGCTAGAGTTCTCGAATGTACACTTGAAATTGTGACTTCTCGAATGCCTCAGCTTTACCACTTCTCGAATGCTCCTTTTGCTAACTTCTCGAATTGATTTACTTTTCTCACTTCTCGAATGATTCANTAACTTCTCGAATTGATTTATTTTTCTCACTTCTCGAATGATTCATAATTGACACTACTCGAATAGCTTCAATACTTGACTTGTCGAATGTCTGACTTCTCGATCGAGTACTGAGCAGTTGAGTGTGTTTTGAGACTTCTCGAAATGTTTCCACAGTTCTGACTTCTTGAATAGTAGACTTCTCGACTGAGTAATTGCCTTGATAGAGTTCTCAAATGTCTTCCTTTATTTCTCCACAGCCTTCTTTGTCTTGTTGCATGATTCAGCTTGAATCTTCTAACAGACTTTATTTTGACTCTATTTACAATTGAGAAACAGACTGAGTAGACTTCTATCTGCAATTTTATACAAGAATATCTAAGTCACTACACTATTACAGAAGTAGAGATTATGTTACAGCAAGACATATAATTAAATAGGCTAGGCTTGATTTAAGTCCAACGATCTTTATTCTACTGTCATCTTTATATATCTTCTTCAATGTCAACTTCAAGAAGTTCCAACTCTTCAGTAAAAAAATACGTATGATAACCATTCCACCTCCTTATTAAGAACCTAAAAAAATATGACTCGGATTTTGAGTATCAATTTGGTGGTATTAAATGTATATGTGATATTCCGGCTCTTTGTCAAGAAACATGGAGAGAAGGAACACTTGATTCATGAAGGAGGTTTTTTTGTTGTAGCCAATATAAGGTAATTTGTTTTTAAAATTTTATTCTTGTGAGAAAATGAAAATTCTGAAATTTTAAAAATTTTAATTTGTTATTAGGATTCAAGCAAAAAGTGTAATTTTTTCTTATGGGTTGATCCCACATATCCAGAGAGAGTGAAGGAGGTAATTCAGGCATTGAGGATGATACTAAGGAAAAAAGATGAAGAAATGCACAATATTAAGGTGGATTTGAATTTCGCGGAGAAAAAAATATTGGTGTTGAATGAAGAATGTGTAGCACTTCAAAAGAAAAACAAAGAAATAACAGCATTATTGAACAAGAAGGATGACGATGTTTGGAAATTTAAAAAAATGTTGATGGTTGTTCTTCTAGTTTGGTTGTTGTTTAACTTATTCGAGTAGAAATAGTTGATATTTGTAATTGTTACAGGTGTTGTTTGTGATGGTTTTGATTGATATTTGTAATGGTCTTGAAGATGATACTTGTACTGATGTTTTAAATGTAATGGTCACTTATTGTAATGCAGCTTGTGTCATTTTTTTTCTAGTTCAAATTAATACTTAAAAAAACACAAAATATTCATATGGTCATCAAATAAGATAATGTTTCCCATTAATCTTAGCAATATAACAAGTTACATAAATTATCAAAATAAAAGGTACTGGCATAAGCACTCTTTCAAAATAATAATATCTTGTCCAGACCATAAAAGATTACATAATAATAGAAAGCAAAGTTTACAAATTTTGAACATTAAGTTTTCTTCTGTTTTGGAGCTGGTCTTGGAACTGCAATCTCTTCCTTGGAGTTTTCTTCTTGGTTGGGTCAGGTGGTGTTGAAGCTGGAGGAGTGCATCCAGTTCCGGTGTGTTGCATTAAACTAGGTGTAGGCATCTAAAAAATTGTCAAAGAAAAACTCAAGAAATGAAATGTTTTACAATATGACAATCCAAAATACAAGTAATAAAAAATAGAATTATGATCATTATCTTACAAATTTCATGGCATGATTAATTGTAGACGTTGGTTATTCTTGCATAACATCTTCTAAGCCAGTACTACTAGGTGCATACAAGTAAGACTCATCATTCCCTTCTTCACTGTCATTGTATTCTTCATTATTAATTTGTTCTTCGTATTGATCAATTCTCTCCTTTTCAACCCTACTATATCTCCTAATTTCCTCAAACTCTTCATCACTATAGTTAAGGTAACCTTCTTCCTCATTGAAACTGAAATGATACACAAACAGGGTACATAAATAAACTAATTTAAAATCCCATTATTTATAAGGAATACATAAATTCAGAGTTATTGAGAATGACTACAAGCATATAGAGAAAGATGGAACACTTGCATCAATTCTTCATCACTTTCCATTGTGTTCTTGCCATTTAAATCATCTACAGTCCTTGATTTTTGTTTCTTCATCACCGCTTTTTGATCCATCAATTTTGTTATTTCTAATTAGGGTTGTAAATTGTGTATATATATATATATGATATATGTAATAGATCGGGTTAATTGAGATTATGTATATGTTAGGTTTGATTTATTGGGTATTCGAGTTTTGGGTCAACAATCCAACATGATAGCCACGTTATTCAAATTAAACGGCAGTTTGTTAAAAATTAATAAGACTTAACAGTTGTGAAACATATTTTAAGTGCAATGATCTACAAGTAAGATTTTAACAGTTAAGGGATCCATTTGAGAGTTTTTTGACTTCGAGGACCCAGTTGTAAGTTGTGTTTCAGTTTGATGACGATATTGCCATTTAACCACATACGAATATGCATACAAAATTACACACTTTTTGTATCCTCAAATTCTATATTTACGGACTATAAATCATTCGTCCTTATCTACTTTATGGTAAAACAGTAGAAATGGTTTACTACCAAAGAAAACATCTGAGCCACTGGTTAGCACCGTTCACTCGTTCAGTTTAGTAAGAAACCAATGTTGTCATTATTTCAACTAGATTGTGCCTGCTCCACCCGGTTTTTGTAGATTAAAAAATATTAACTTTATATAGCTTATTAGGGTTTTTTTCTCCGTTCTCTCTCCTCTAGCTTACGTCGCCGTTGTTGTCTCTAACTCTGGCGGTGGTTTAACCACCGGCCGGAGGCCCCTTCTTAATTTTGTTATTGCTTCTTCTTCAACAAAGTTGAGCTTTAGTTCCATAAGTTTCGAAAAAATACAATTGAGTTCTTCATTTTGGCTTTCACATCTACTCCGGTTAAGAGCTCGGATTTTCAAATAAAAATTATTTTTTTATTCAAAATTTTCGGCCTATCATCATATCAAGATTTGGTGTCATTCCAATTTTTTTGAATTTTTAGGATTTTTCGTATTGTTTTGTGCGCGTTTATTGTTTATGTTGTTAGTTGTATCGCTTTATGTGAGTGCTCTTGTGTTTGCTGTATTGAAAATGAATTATATGGTGTATTGGGAGATCTAAATATCCCGTATTGACAACACTTTCGACATGTGTATAGTTGGTGTCCGACATGTAGATAGTTAGGGTGCGCTTGGGATGGTGGTGAAAATCGCATGTGTTCACCTCTCACCAAAAAAATTTGTTCATAACGTAAGGCCTTTGGTTGAACATCGCACTATTCACAGAATTACTATGAGAGTCAATTGTGAATCTATTGTTTTCAGGAGAGAGGTAGACTGGATTACTCGGGAGACCATTAAGTCATTTTTAATTTTCAGAATATTCGTATTCAGTTTGTTAAGCGATCCAGAAACAAAATGACTAATTGTTTAGCTCGTTTATTTGTTTTTCAACCTGGTTGCATGGTCAGTTGTGGATTTGTGGTTTGTCCCGCTGGAGCCTCTTTCAAATTATTAATGAAATCTGCTTTAAATTTGGTTTAAAAAAATATTAAGTGTAATGTAAAATCATTAACAATTAATATAATAATTTGTCTATTAATATTTTGATAAATTGAATTTTTTTAATATTATTTTCATGATGTTTTAGCTTCCGTGCTAAAATTGTAAAAGTGAAATCATATATTGATGATATTATTTTGCTGTAATTAAATACCTTTTGACAAAACTTAACGAAAATTGTTTAATATCAATAAGAATAATAAATTGCATAATTTTTTAGAATGACAATATTCATATTTGACATAGTTCTGAAAATAAAAAGCAAATTATCAAATTTTTAGAAACAACGACAAATATTATTTTAACAATCAATTAAAAAATTTCAATCTATCATATTATCAATCATTTGGAGAAAAAAATTTGAAAAAAATTTGAAATATTTAATCTCAAATACACTCATTTAGTTCAAGTTATTCTGAAAATAGGCATAATATTTTTTTTCCAAACTTATACTTGGTATTTGGTTGAAAAAACAATAATTTAAAACTTACACTTTAAATCCAATATTTCAAATACATAATGTATGGATTTTTATAACTAAGTGGGAGGTGGGTGTTGGTCCTGTTGGAGAGAAATATGAGAAATAAATTTTATTTCTAATATTTTCGTATATATTCATGTAATTAAAGTTTTTGTCCCCACTATCTTTTTAAAAAAATCGTATTAGTTCTGAAAATTTGTATTATGTTTAATATATAAATAAAATCATAGTTGAATTTAAAATTAATTTAATATTGAATTTTATAACTTATATCATATTTAAAACAAATAATTTATTCTTAATATTTTACCGGATTGGACCTAAATCCAATTTTTTTTCGGACCGGATTTTCTAAAAAATATATGATTAGTTTAAAACCACAGACCAAATCGGATTTTTTGAAATTGGATTTTTTTCGAAGACTTTTCGAATTCGGATTTTTTTTCAATCACTGCCCCTACCCATATGGATGTGGATTTGCGAGTCAGCCTATAGTTCAATGTTGACCATTGACAAAGGCTCCATTAGTTCTCACTTATGAAACCCAAATTACATTTTCATTCATCTCTCCGGACTCCGGCCGCCAAAATATATAAAACCAGTCAAACTAATTACGTAAAAATGGCTGAAATGATCGTAGCTGATCTTGCTAACGGTCTGTTTGGCAAGCTTGTTTCACTTGCAGCCGAAGAAGTTATTCAGGCTTGGAATCTTGATGAAGATCTCGACACACTCCGCCAGAAGTTGGAATCAGTTGGTATTCTCTTGTACGATGCTCATTCCAAGAATTTAATCTTATCTACCGCCAAGGACTGGTTCAACAAGCTTGAAGCTGTTGCTAATGTCGCCAATGTATTTATGGATGAACTTGCCTATCAAGTTACTCGAACAAAAGTGGAGAATCATCATAAAACCAGGGACTTCTTCATTCCCTCGAATAACACCTTATTATATCGTTTCAAGGTGGCTCGTAAAATCAAATCTATTCAAGCTTCCTTTGATCAAATTTTCAAATTGGCTGGAGATCTCGGACTTCAGCCTGTAGCGTATTTAGGCTCAACTATGCAAACTAGAGACATCCGCAGCACTGCGCCCTTTGAAGCCAATGAACTTATAATTGGAAGAGATAAAGATGTAGCACATCTAGTACGAAAGGTGTGCGAAGATCACCAAGAGGATTTGCGGGTTGTTGCTGTAAAAGGGATGGGAGGTCAAGGTAAGACAACTCTTGCTTGTATACTTTTCGAATGTGATGATGTCATTAAAATGTTCCCCAAGAGGATTTGGGTTGCTGTATCCGATGAGTTTGATTTCATCAAGATATTAAATCAAATGGTACAGTCGCTCACTTCAACTAACCTGGGGTTGACAAATGTACAAGGACTTGTCAATGAGCTTCAGAAGCATCTAAAGGGGGGAAAGTTTTTACTCGTTTTAGATGATGTCTGGAATGAGGAACAGGTCAAGTGGGACAACTTGAGAAAATCTTTGCTTAAAATTGGTGGTGACAAAGGGAGCTGTATTCTAGTAACCACCCGTAAACAGGAAGTTATAGATGCCATGCCACATTGTATTTCTTATCCCGTGGAAAAATTATTGGAGGAAGACAGTTATAGATTGTTCAAGGAAATAGCATTTTCAGATGGAGGAGTTTTAGAGACAGATACATTTGCGGCCTTGGGGAGAAGCATGGTAGATAGGTGTGGTGGCCTACCTCTGGCAATAAAAGCACTCGGGGGTTTATTGTACTCGATGAAGTCTGAGCAAGAGTGGTTAGATATAAAAAACAGTGAAACATGGCAATCAAAAGATGTATTGCCTTCCTTGAAGTTGTCATATGATAATTTACCTTTGTCATTGAAACGATGTTTCGTCTATTGCTCTATTATGCCAAAGGATTCCGTTATTTATAAGGATGAGTTGATACAGATCTGGATGGCTTTGGGGTTCCTCCTGCCTCCCAGGAGAAGCACCGCACAGATGGAAGATATTGGCAACCAATATTTCAACATGCTACTCTGGAATTCTTTGTTACAGGATGTAGAAAGGGATGAATATGGAAACATTACCAGTTGCAAGATGCATGATCTAGTGCATGATCTTGCACTAGATTTATCTGAACATCACTCTGTCACTCTGAAGGCAGGTCAAGAGCTAAATCATGATTTCAAGGCTGTATACATGAGGGTTGATGAAGGAGTTTCAGATATAAAACCAACAATTCTAAAGAGAAACTTTGAGAGAGTACAAATGTTACATGCAGGGGCTTATATCTTTCGTGATGTGCTACCTTACTTAACACACCTGACTATTTTGGTGTTGGAAACTGATGGTATGGCTGCTAAAGAGTTGCCAAGTTTGTTACGCAAGCTGAAATATCTTAAACATCTCGACATTTCAGGTTTCAACTCTAGATTACCTACTTACATCACAGAACTCTACAACTTGCAGACATTGAGGGTTGGGTACCTAGATGAGTTTCCAAACAAGTTTTGCAACTTAATTAACTTGAGACATTTGTATATTAATCAGGGAAACGGAAAACGATGCATATTTAATGGGATAGAGAGGCTGACTAGTTTGCAAACGCTGCCTCATTTTGTTGTGAGTAAAGATCAAAACTCTCTCGTTGGACAACTTGGAGGGTTGAAAAATCTTAGAGGTAGGCTTTGTCTCTATGGCCTTGATGAGGTGGAAAATATTGAAGAAGCAAGGAAAGCAAAGCTTTGTGAGAAGCTCGGTGTTCAGCAATTACTATTGGAGTGGAAGGACAATGAAGATGAAACGGAAGACAAAGATGAGGAAGTGATGGTAGGATTGGAACCTCACCCGAATCTGAAAGGATTGAGAATTGAAGACTATATGGGGAAGAAGCTTGCATCATGGATTACAATGATGACCAACTTGGTGAAAATCACATTGAGAGATTGCAAGAGGTGTCAAGTACTTCCACCATTGGGTCACCTTCCTAAACTCAAGAAGATGAAGATAGATGGGATGGAAAATGTGAAGGTTATTGGGAAGGAATTAAGTGGAGGTGTAGATACAACAATAACAACAACAGCACTGTATCCATCACTAATAGAACTCGATTTGAATAATATGCCAGAGCTAGAAGAATGGGAAGAAGGAGGAGTTATGAGTAGAGGGGGTAATGATGCCCACACTGTTTTTCCTAAACTTGAGATATTGGAAATCAGGGGATGTCCAAGGTTGAGAAAGATCCCCAATAATTGTTTTCCGTCTTTGAAGGAGTTGACTGTTTGTGATTTGGAGAGCAGCATGATACTGGAAAGTATGAGCACAAATGTAATGAGCTCACTCACCTCTCTAGAATTGAATAGTATCAGTGACGGAGGAGGAGAGTCTGGTGGTTCATGTTCAAACATAGAATCAATAATAAAAACCAATTCTCCGTCTTTGACCGAATTATACCTAATTGACTTGAAGGGTTTAAAACGTATGACCCTTGGTGTCTCTCTTGACGTATTAGATGTATCCGACTGCCCGCAACTAGTAAGTATAAATAATTTAGTTGAAGGGTCGTCACCTGCTCTAAAACATCTTCAGATTGGGGAAATCCCTTCATCTCATATAGAAGGGGTATTTGCCCATATTCAGACTTCCACACTTGTTGATTTGTATTTAGGTCCCTTCTTGTTGGATGATGAATTGGATGAAGAAGAATTCCCATGGCCATTCTCTTCTTCTTCTTCTTCTTCTTCTTTATCAAATTCATTTCCTAACCTAGCTACCCTAACATTGTATGGGTGGAAAAAGGTAAAGTCAATAACGCTGTTTGACCAACTTCACTTGTCCCCCATCTTTCCTGCCTTGACTTATCTATCTATACAAGATTTCAAAGGAGTGAAAGCTCTCCCGGATTCAATAGCAAACCTTCCATCTCTCAAGACATTATATATTTGGAATTGTAAGAATCTGGAGAGTTTGCCCATGTTTGACCAATCTCATCCCCTTGAACAGCTATCTATAAGTGGGTGTCCAATTGTGAAAGAAAGATATAGCAAGGGGAGTGGGCCAGAAGTTGACTATCTTCGATTGTCCAAGGTTGAGAAAGATCCCCAATAGTTGTTTTCCGTCCTTGAAGAAGTTAACAATTGTAAATATGGAGAGCAGCATGATAGTAGAAAGTATGAGCACAAATGTGGTGACCTCACTCACCTCTCTATGGCTGCAGAATATCAGAGATTCATCTTCTTCTGGTGGTTCAAGTTCAAACATAGTATCAATAATAAACCTGCTATTAAAAAACAATTCTCCGTCTTTGACACAATTAACCCTAGTTGACTTGGAGGGGTATTTGCCCATATTCAGACTTTCACACTTGTTGATTTGTCTTTAGGTCCCTTCTTGTCGGATGAAGAAGAATTCCCATGCCCATTCTCTTCTTCTTTTTCTGTATCAAATTCATTTCCTAACCTAGTTCGGCTATCCCTATATGGGTGGGAAAATGTAAAGTCAATAATGATGTTTGACCAACTTCACTTGTCCCCCATCTTTCCCGCCTTGACTCAATTGTGGATAAATGATTTCAATGGAGTGAAATCTCTCCCGGATTCAATAGCAAACCTTCCATCTCTCAAGACATTATATATTACGCATTGTAAGAATTTGGAGACTCTCCCGGATTCAATAGCAAACCTTCCATCTCTCAAGACATTATATATTTCGAATTGTGAGAATCTGGAGAGTTTACCCATGTTTGACCAATCTCATTGCCTTGAATACCTGGAAATAAGTGGGTGTCGAATTGTGAAAGAAAGATATAGCAAGGGGAGTGGGCCAGAATGGTTTAAGATTCAACATATTCCAAGTGTATACATATCTGATTAAAGCAGTTCCAATAGAAGCCTCTATCCAACTCTGTAAAATGGAACTGGATTCGGTGTTGGAGCATCAAGAGGAAAAAAGGTCAGTCTTTGTATTGTCACTAGCTACTGGACTATTTCTCTTGTTTTATTTATTCAACGCTTATTTGCATAAACACTGGGTGGCATTTACTGGAGTATATTACATGTTTCAGTGACATGATATGTTAGTATGTGTGATATCGTGAATCCTTTTCATACAATCGTTACGAAACAAACTAGGCTACAAGCCAAAGTTGTCAGCAAGTTAGTTATTAGTTCTTTTCAGTCCTGCTTGTTTAAGTTTTTGCATTACAAATTCCTAGACTAAAGTTTCCAATTTTTTACAATATTACATCTTTTGTCTAGAATTTTGGATTAAAATATGCTCATTTTAATTGAATCTTCTGAACATTGACTGAAGAATATACTACTGCAAAAAGGATTTTGATACATAGAGGTTTCTCTAGGTTTTGACAACCACAATGTGTTTTCAAATATCTATTGCATAAAGCTCGCAGTGGTGCTTGTTGTCACTAGTTGGAGGATTAATTATGTAACTTTCATCAGCCTTTTCATATTTGCTTTTGCTTCATGCCTATTTGTAGGGGTGAAATGTGCAGTTCTGGTCCTTCTGGAGATAAATTTGAGTTTCTTGAGACATTCACAGGCACACTTCATAAGTTCATAGATACCCTTTTTATCCACCACAGCAAAAGCTTGAAGATTTTANAACATTCACAGGTACACTCCATGCATATCCTTTTATCCACCACAGCAAAAGCTTGAAGATTTTAGTCCAAAGGTACTCTTTTTGTTGAATAGTTCTCTTGGTGAAGATATTTGAGCTGTAAAAATGGTCAGGTGCTATTGTGCTAACTTGAATGGTAGATTTAATGAATTATAGAAAATGATAATTATTCACTACAAGATTTGTTGCTCTATAACCTGTTCAATTTAATGAGAAAGTAATAAATCTATTAGAAGTCTTGTTCATTTGCTGTATTTAATCTGTGTATTGGTAAATTTTTATGATTTCCTTTGGAGTATCTTTATATCTTAAAATTTTTGGAGTAATAATATTTTTTGTGATCCCTGTTTATTTCTAAAGTTTTATATAGGGAAACTTAAGCTACCTGTCTCTTTTAAATAGTTTACTCTTGGTTTCTCAAAGAATCCTTTCTGATTGACAATGAGATTGAAACTGAGTTGGACAAGCCTGAAGTACCTACAAGACGTAGACAGTAATTAATATGGTCCATGTGCCGATCCGATCGAGGGTGCCTCATACATATGTAAAGGCGTTGTGTGGACCCTCAATTGAGGTGCAGTATTCCAATTCCACATTCTTATGTTACTTTCCTGTGTATGTGGGTAGGAGTGTGGGTGATAATTATGATAGTGTTAGTTCTCAAGTTCCTATATCTAGACGTGCAAAGCGAGGCTAGTAAGCCATACAACATTTATTGTAATAGATATTAGGATTTATTACACCTGTCCTCTGAGTTACTGTGTACTCATAATTATTAGTTCTTGCTCCACATTCCAGCATTTTAGGCTGAACCTGAGTACCTGAATATGCACATAGCTTAAACCTACTCCGTAATGATTTACAAAGAAAGAAGTTGTACCAAGTGTGACGTTTCCTTTTAGAGAAGTGTTCTACTACTAGGCAGGGGAGTGTTGCAGGGGAAGTGTTGCAAGAGCATTCCCATTTAGTTCGCTATTCCCAGCTCTATTTTTATTATTTAGTGAAATTTGTAAACTTTTATTTAAATGCATTTTTCATGGAACTTCAAAATAGAATGTAGTTTTAGGAACTGAAATTAAATCTCATATTTAAAGTTTTATTGTTCATCCATATATTTATCGTTATCTCATTAAATATTTTTTTTATTTCATAAATATTTTCATTTTTAGGGATCGTTTGGTGCATGGAGTGATATTGGGTTGAAATCGGGTTAAGGTGATATGGAAACGAAGTATGATCCCAGATATTGTGTTTGGTTGAATGGTGGAATGAATTTGTTAATTTAATATATTTTTTAATAGATAAAAAAATATATGCATTTAATATGAAAAATAAATCACTATTATTTATTAAATATTAAATAACATCATTATAAATGTTTTATTTTAAAAATTAACATGTAAATTTATAAATAAAAGATAAAAGTAATAAATTTTTGATTTGATTTCTCATACTCACTTCTCTATGGTATTAGAAACCCATGCCTTATGGGTTTGAGGTATGAATTTTAAAATTAAAAATTGGTCGCAAACACCGTGTATGTTGATGGGTCAACAATTAATACATCTTTAATACCTATTTTATGTTTGTTTTCGTAATTTTATTAGTTAATTAATTATTTTTATTTTGTTTTGTAGGAAATTAATTAAAATCAGAATTGTAGCAGAAAAAGGAGAATACAAGGAAGGAGGTGGAGATTACTTGGAGGCAAAGAAAAAGGAGATAAAATCGAATGCTTGTTGGAGAAGAAAAAGGAATAGAAGGAAATATTTAGAATTCAATTTGTAATCGATATAGAAAACCTACATTATTTCCCCTATATATATGGGTCTCCTCTCTTGTATTTTAAAACCTGGACCAAGACCTGAACCTTGTACCTTAACTTTAACTTTAGTTTTCAATAATTAGGAGTAGGAGTAGAGTACTTTTATTTTCTTGCTCTTTCAATACAAACAAGTTTTTATCTCTCAAACACTTTTTATGTTATTCGTTATTTGCATGTCTTATATTAGTTGCTTTGTTTTCTTCTTCAAGCATGTCTAGCTAATTCTCTTGCCCTAGGATGAAGGTGAAGTTAGTTGATTATTTTTAGTATTTGTTTGTTCCTATTATTTGATTCTCATAATTTTTCTTGGTGCTTAATTGTTTGATTAACAAAGTGATTTTGATATATTATTGTTACCGAATTTATTTTTCATAGCCTATGCTTGCTCCATGAAGTTTTGATGGGTTATTGTTAGATAATAAGTTTCATAGTATATGCTTGTCTCGTTAATTGATATTTATTTATTGAAGAAAGAGAATTGATTTTTAGGGCAACTTGGATATTAATTGTAATTGATTGATGGATCTGGATTCCTAGGTTTTCCATATTTATTTGATTTTATTTGCTTATTAGGTTAATTAAATCTCTCTCATAACTATTTGTCTAGTCTGCCTGATTTATTTGTTAGGGTTTGGAAATTTCATAGTCTCTGAGGATCGATCTGTGATTGCTACAATTAACCACTGTGCGCTTGCAGTATTTCAACACATCATATGTGTTTGGAATGACAAAACCCATACCTCATACACAGAAATCATGAGCCAAACGACCCTTTAACTCGTATATCAATATCTAAATAAATAATAATTATATAATAATTTTGAAATATTTATTTCAATAAAATATCACTAGCTACTGGACTATTTCTCTTGTTTTATTTATTCAAAGCTTATCTGCATAAACATTGGGTGGCATTACTAGAGTATATTAGATGTTTCACTGACATGATATGTTAGTATGTGTGATTTCGTGAAGCTATTGCTTCATGACTATTTGTAGGGGTGAAATGTGCAGTTCTGGAGATAAATTTAAGTTTCTTGAGACATTCACAGGTACACTCCATGCATACCCTTTTATCCACCACAGCAAAAGCTTGAAGATTTTAGTCCAGAGGTATTGATTAGGTCTCTCGGTGAACACATTTGAGCTGTGAAACGGAGTCAGGTGCTAACTTGAATGGTAGTTTTTTTTTTTT